>CM059200.1:65789165-65850879 GCA_030323885.1 Branchipolynoe longqiensis
ACACACACCCGCACATACACACCCCGCACATACACACACACCCGCACATACACACCCGCCACATACGACACCCGCATACACACACCCACACATACACACACCCGCACATACACACACCTGCACATACACACACCTGCACATACACACACCCACACATACACACACCCGCACATACACACACACCCACACATACACACACCCGCACATACACACACCCGCACATACACACACCCGCACATACACACACCTGCACATACACACACCCACACATACACACCCGCACATACACACACCCACACATACACACACACCCGCACATACACACACCCGCACATACACACACACCCGCACATACACACCCGCATGCACATGCACATGCACACACCCGCATACACACACCCACACATACACACACCCGCACATACACACCCCTGCACATACACACACCTGCACATACACACACCCACACATACACACACCCGCACATACACACAACCCCACATACACACACCCCACATACACACACACGCACATAACACACCCATACACACACATCCGCACATACACACAACCCGCAAACACACACCCCCACATACAGCAACCCGCACATACACACACCCACACATACACACACCCGCACATACACACCCCTGCACATACACACACCTGCACATACACACACCCGCACATACACACACCCGCACATACACACACACCCATACATACACACACACCCGCACATACACCCACACCCGCACATACACACACCCGCACATACACACACCTGCACATACACACACCCGCACATACACACACCCGCACATACAACACCCGCACACACACACCCCACATACACACACCCGCACATACACACACCGCACATACACACACCCGCACATACACACACCCGCACATACACAACAACCCGCACATACCACCCGCACATACACACCCCACATACACACACCCACACATACACACACCCCACATACACACACCCGCACATACACACACCCGCACATACCACGCCACCCCATAGACACATCCGCACATACACACATCCGCACATACACACACCAGCACATACACACACCCGCACATACACACACCCGCACATACACACACCCGCACATACACATCCGCACATACACACACCCGCACATACACACACCCGCACATACACACACCCGCACATACACACACCCGCACATACAACACCCGCATACACACACATCCGCACATACACACACCCGCACATACACACACCCGCACATACACACACCCGCACATACACACACACCTGCACATACACACACCCGCACATACACACACCCGCACATACGACACCCGCACATACACACCCACACATACAGACACCCACACATACACACACCCGCACATACACACACCCGCACATACACACACCCGCACATACACACACACCCGCACATAGACACATCCGCACATACACACATCCGCACATACACACACCAGCACATACACACACCCGCACATACACACACCCGCACATACATACACACACCCGCAAAACACATACACATCCGCACATACACACACCCGCACATACACACACCCGCACATACAACACACCCGCACATACACACACCCGCACATAACACACCCCGCATAACAACACATCCACATACACACACATCCGCACATACACACACCACCCGCACATACACACACCCACACATACAACACCCGCACCATACACACACCCGCACATACACACACACACACACATACACACACACCCGCACATACACACATCCGCACACACACACCCGCACATACACACACCCGCACATACACACACCCACACATACACACACCCGCACATACACACACCCGCACATACACACACCCGCACATACACACCCCCGCACATACACACACCCGCACATACACACACCCGCACATACACACACCCGCACATACACACACCCGCACATACACACACCCGCACATACACACACCCGCACATACACACACCCGCACATACACACACCCGCACATACACACACCCGCACATACACACACCCGCACATACACACACCCGCACATACACACACCCGCACATACACACACCCGCACATACACACACACCCGCACATACACACACCCGCACATACACACACCCGCACATACACACACCCGCACATACACACACCCGCACATACACACACCCGCACATACACACACCCGCACATACACACACCCGCACATACACACACCCACACATACACATACGACCCTCATTACAAAATAAAAGCTTGTTTTATTTAAAACTGCATAGTCCGATGAAGTATCAAATTTTCAAAATCAAAACGATTATCTAGATTTGATTCTACATATTTAACTTAGATACTGATGCAGTTATTAAGTATTTGTTGCCACACAGAAGGGAACACTGAGTTGATTTAATAGAACCTGTTCCTGCAGAAACCTATGGTATCAGAGTTTTGGCATGCTTGCCAAAATTATTTTCACATGTTTGAATTTCAAATATCTCAAAAGGTAGCCATTTCAATTAAAAGTTACTTCAAGCTAAAGTAAGGTAGATTATACGAATCAATTTAATATACTTATCTCAGAAAACTGTCAGAAACTCAAAGCCATCGGACTATGCAACTTTAACGATGCCTCTAGAGCACATTGATTTTTATATCATTTGCTATTGGGCGTCAAATATACGGTCATTCTAACATATTTCTTTGGAGGGTACCTGCTGCCACCACATAGGCTTCTCTTTCTGATAAGCAGCAAGGGGTCTTTTATATGCACTTTCCCACAGACAGGACAGCACATACCAGAGCCTTTGATAAACCAGTTATGGACCACTGGTTGGAATGGAAAATAGCCCAAACTGCAAATGGGTCCACTGAGCAGGATCGATAGGATGACAGCCAGCTTCACGGGTGGACACTCTACCGCCTGAGCTACATCCCGCGTCCCTAGTTTAATCCGGAACACATCCACCCTGACATTAACACATGCAGCTAAAGAAATGAAAGATGTTGTTAAATAAAAATAACAAGTATTGCTAGAAAGTGTTAATACAAATACAACAAATTTAGCTTAAAAATAAATAAAAATAAATAAATAAAAGGTTGGTTTATGTAATCACTATCCTATGTAATTTGGACGTCACTTGTCCTGTTGCAATATGTAAAATGCTTGCACATGTATGTAGGCCATCTCTGATTTTATGTATAAAAATCGATCAATTGCTGATTTGGTTTAACAATACATCTTGGATTACTGTGAAATTTATACTACAGTGACAAAATGTCTGCAGTTAAAGCTGCATAGTCCAATGAAATATCGAATTTTCAAAGTCAAACCAATTATGTAGATTTGATTTTACATATCTAACTTAGATACTGATGCACTTATTAAGCATTTGTTTCTGCATAGAAGGCAATACTGAGTCAATTTAACACAACCTGTTACTGCAGAAGTCTTGAGTCAGAGTTTTGGCAAGTGTGCCAAAACTAATTTTTGATGTTTGCACTCAAAATATCTCAATAGTTTACCATTTAAAATAAAAGTAACTTTGAACTAATGTAAAGTAGATACTAGTGATCGAAATAATATATTGATCTCAGAAAAAATACAGAAATTCAAAACCATCGGACTATGCAACTTTAAATAAAACTCAAATCAACAGAAAAAAAGCAGGAAGAAAAAGACATCACTTAGTAAAAGACAAAAGTATGGGGCTTAAATAAATATATTGCTAAATAAACTAAATATCACTAACGAATACCAGATGTTACTAATAGATGACCCGTGCTAAAAAAAAGTAAAGACTGTTGTAAAAAATGTAAAGTGTTGCAAACAATTGGAAATGCTCCTCTCCCTCCCTCTTTCCCTCCCTCCCGCTCCCCTTCCACTCCCTCTCCCCTCCCCCTCCCCTCCCTTCCCTTCCCCCTCCCATATCCCCCTTCCCTCCCTTCCCCATACCCTCCCCCTCCCACCCCCTCCCCTGTCCCCCCCCCCCTACCCTCCCCCTTCCCTCCCGTCCTCCCCTCCCACCCCCTCCCCTCCCCTGCCCTCCCCCAACCCCTCCATTCCCGCTGTCCTCTCCTCCCACCCTCCTCCCCTCCCTTCCCCCTCCCCCTGCCCTCCCCCCTCCCCCCCCCCTGCCCCTCGCCGCCCCTCCCCTCCCCTTCCCCTCCCCCTCACCTATTTACACGCCCCACCCTTTAACCACCGAGAAGGATTCTCCCACGCTTCGTTCCCGCTGACGCCCCTCCCCCCGACAGCCAATTTGCCTTTCGCTTCGTGGACTGACCGACGCCAAGACCAATTTATTCGAGGGAGAACAGAGATGCGGCATCTGTGTGACGTGCTGCGCTGGTACCCCCCACCCCCACCCCCACATCAACCCCCACATCAACTCCCACCACCCACCACCCACCACCCACCACCCACCGCAACAACGTGGGCATCGGCAGGTGTACCATCAGATTGACAGTGCACAGGTAATTGTATCGTGCTATATAAAATACATTACAGTAAAACCTCTCTAAATCAACCGACCATGGGACCGACTTTAAATGGTACATTTAGGGAGGTGGGAGGTTTAGGGAGCTTTTTTTGTTATTGTTACAATTATATTGTATAGGCGATTGTTTGGAACCCAAATCAAGCAATCGATATAGGGGAGTGGCCGATCTGTGGAGGTGGTCGGTTAGAGAGGTTTTACTGTATATTAATATTATTTAACTGAGTGCCAGTAGCATATATATATGCCAGCAAAGACAATGAACGATGAGATGACTCAATCAGCGCTTTCGCATAGGAATTTCTTACATATTCATGCAGTGGCACCATCACCTGTCAAACAAGGCACACTCTTTGATCATGTGCAGTCGTAGTTTTCTTACTCAGACATAATCGGAAATTATATTTCTGTTTTGCACAGATTAAAGTGCTTGAAAGTATTTTGAAATTTACTATGCTATAATATTGTTTTCATTATTAATACACTATAATTGTTGTACATTGTCTTTGATGGTACAGCAGTCAGGGGGGGCTAGGGAACCTGTCCCTTTGTTTCAATGGTACAGTAGTCAGGATGGGCTTGGGGACCTGTCCAATTACCTGTTTGCTGTATTTCACGGGAAAGCACTGAGTGGTGCATCTTGTCTTACATTGTCTTTAACGCTACCTTCGCATTACCTGTTTGCTGTATTTCACGGGAAAGGTCCGAGTGGTGCATCTTGTCATACATTGTCTTTGATGCTACTTTCGCATTACCTGTTTGCTGTATTTAATGGAAAAGCACTGAGTGGTGCATCTTGTCTTACATTGTCTTTAACGCTACCTTCGCGTTACCTGTTTGCTGTATTTCATGGTAAAGCCCTGAGTGATGCATCTTGTCTTACATTGTCTTTAACGCTACCTTCGCATTACTTGTTTGCTGTATTTCACGGGAAAGCCCTGAGTGATGCATCTTGTCTTACATTGTCTTTGACACTACTTTCGCATTACCTGTTTGCTGTATTTAATGGAAAATCACTGGGTGGTGCATCTTGTCTTACATTGTCTTTAACGCTACCTTCGCATTACCTGTTTGCTGTATATCACGGGAAAGGTCCGAGTGGTGCATCTTGTCATACATTGTCTTTGACGCTACCTTCATGCAGTCCTGCTGGAGCTACAGTGGCCTGGGCGACTTGGGTTTGCTTGCGGGCAGGCAAACCCACTGCAAGTCGCCACCGGGCTGGTGTGAGCACCACTATCAGCTTCACTCTCGTTGACAATTTTGAGCATGCTAATAAATGGTAGGCTAAATTGTTGGTCAGCCAGAAGTATCGATCTCAACCAAATATTTGTATCTTGTTATGTCTTCTAGAGAGTCTAATAATATGACATATTTGCACTTGGATAGTCCAATGGGTTTTTGAGTACCTGCTATTTTTGTTGATCAATATACAGTATAACCCCATTAAACCAAGCTCGGTTAAACAAAATGATCGGTTAATCCAAACCTTTTTCGACGGCCCAGTAAAATACTCAAATTTATCATATAAAAAGTTGGTTAAACCAAAGTCGGTTAATCCAAAATATCAGTTAATCCAAAGACAATTGTCAGACCCCAGGCCACTTCCAGTATGATTAAACCAAACTTTCATGTGGCTATAAGGTCATCTGAGACCCCACCAACTTTTTTATATGATAAATGGTAGTATTTCGCCAGGCCGCTGAAAAAAGTTTTGATTAACCGATCGTTTGGTTTAGCCGAGCTTTGTTTAACGGGGTTATACTGCATATACATCAAAAAGAATAATCAAAGTGTCCACATACATTGTATATTACATGTGCAATACACGCTTACTCAAAGTCAAAGTCAAAGTCAAAGGCAAAGCTAGGTTAAACCAATGATCGGTTAATCAAAACAAATTTCTAGGGTCCCTTCAAGTTTGGTTTAACAGGTTGGAGAGCTTACCTCGATCGGGCTATGGTGGTTAAATACTTCATTCGACCCCCGGTTCAATTTCCAAGGTCGAATTTTATATAGGATTAGTTAGGAGGTTAAAAAATATGGTTATATCACACTGAGTTTTGGGAAGTTTACATCTTGGAATACATCACTAGAAAGCCAAAAATTATATCTAATTTCCTGGATATTCATTGGACATTTAGTTGGGACCGGATTGAGTAAATTAACAGTGAATATTAGGAAATAATTCAGTAGTTACAACACATGGCTACAGGCCAGAACTGCCCATGTTATAACTGTGTTGGCATAGCCATTAATCCCAAACAATAGAGGAACCTCCATGGGGAACCGGGGGTAGAATAGTTTCCTTGCACCCCCTTGCAGATCGTAAAAGGCGACAAATGGGGCGGCTTGCTTGCCGTGAGTCGCGACTCGTGTCGGTGGAGGAAGGGATCCTGGTGCATGAGGACTGCAAGGGGCCAAGGCTCCTTGTGGACCAACACTTCACTTTGGCCGCGACTTCATCTAGGCGAGAGGTTGGAATAGCCCGTTCCAATCAATCGGCTGGTCATGCCAAGCCCTAGGTAGATTGATGGAGAATGGATATATATATATATAGTACAACGACTGTATTTATATTTATATTTACACAATTACCAAGTCATTCTTCACTTCCTAGAAGGTGGTGGCTAGGGTCAATCTAGTACTGGTTATGCTTTTTTGCCTCCATGCTAGCATATATTATCCTCGTATCCCTGGTGTGTATCTGTCGGTTACCACAGTGCTGCACACCCCAATTTTGAGGGCTCCGTGGTGGGTGGGGAGCGAGGATGACGAACCAAAAACAATTCAATATGGATACTCAAAACCCCCCAAATAATAAGAAAAGATTATCAGACACGGAAATGAAATCGGACTCTGATTCGGACTCACATCCGAACGCTGATGATTGGCCACGGTTCATTATGATTGAATCATTGAATAACTGCAAAAAACTGCAAACACTGCAGAACAGAGCCCTAAAAATCTGTTTAAGAGTAGACAAGCTGCACCCCACCTATGACATACACAAAAGAACCAAAGTGAAACTACTAGAAAATAGGAGAATAATTCATCTGAAAACATTAGCATATAGCTATAGTCAAAACATTAAACTTCTAACAAAACCACAAAGGGCTACTAGAGCAATTAATGCGCCACTACTAAAGCAGACCAGAAGCCAAATAAAAGCTCATGAGAGAAGCACGCTGGAAATGGCTGCCAAGGTATGGAATGCCCAAACGGTTAAGGAGGGACAAATTCCTGACCTAAAAACTTACAAAAAATATCTGTGCAAAATAAGGCTAGGAAACCCCCACTAAGCTGCACCGCAAAGGGGCATGTGATATGTCACGGTCCACCAGCGGGACGCCCAATGGAAGGTAACCATGCCAAAAGTAGCCAGATAACACACAACACAGCTACGTACAAGCCTATGATATGTAAATAGGAGTAGGCTAGTCTAGTAATAAGAGTAGAAAAAATAAATACATATATACCAAGAAAATCCAAAAAAACTAACATAGGCTATTAACCATACTAATCAATTATCTATCTGCTACTGAAATGCAGGCAAACAAATACCTTATCAGCAGCCACTGTGTGGTAAGATAACACCAACACTACAACTGGCCAGCATTGAAAACAAGCCTGGGTACCTGGGCTTATTTATATGCTATGGACAGTATAAACACAGCCTCAATAAAAAAAATAAAAAAACAAAAAAAACGAGGCATCAGTTGCCAAACTTTCCCCTTTTGCCATTCAGAAGGCCATTATGGGAATTGCTGGCACAGTCAAAGACGTGAAGAAACTACGAAGTGGACATATTCTGGTGGAGTGTGCTAACAAAGCGCATGCCGACAATCTGCTACGTGCAAGCACGCTAGCAGGCGTCGGCATCAAGGCCTCTCCTCATCGAACTCTCAACTCTAGCAAAGGAGTAATCCGGACTAGAGATCTTGATGGTGTTGATGAGGATGAGATAGCACATGAGCTCAAGTCTCAAGGAGTGTTAAACGTACGAAGAATAGTTATAAAGAGGGATAACAAGACCATAAAAACAGGGACATATATCCTCACGTTTAGCAAGCGTTTTCCGCCCAAGAATTTGAAAATTGGATACCTTAGTGTGAATGTGGATGTCTTCATCCCAAACCCACTTCGATGCTTCCAATGCCAGAAGTTTGGTCATGGCAAGGATAGATGCAAAAATGAAATCATCTGTTTTAAGTGTGGTCAAAAAGGTCATGACAACACCAGTTGTCAAAACCAGGCAAAATGTTCCAATTGCCTGGGTGACCATATGGCCATATCTGAAGACTGTCCTGTCTGGAAAAAAGAAAAGCTAATTCAGCAGATCAAGACTGAGAAGCGGCTAAGCTACCCAGAAGCTCGAAGGCTGGCTGAGGTGAATACTCCCTCGCCAATCACCAAGAGCTATGCTGCGGCAGCCAAAGCCTCCAACAGGACAATTGAATGCCAGACTGAACTGACGTGGTTGACTGGAGGGAAGCCCACTGCCTTCACCCCAGTCCCAAATCCGACGCCGGTTTCGATCAAAAGTAATAATAGTAATACTAGTATTGCGGTGCAGACGCTGGCCGAGCCGGCGATGCCCAAAAAGAAGAAGAAATTTGTCGGACCGAGTTCCGAAGGGATCTTTGACCCCTACGGACAAAACGTCCAGGGGGTCATCGATCTCCAAAAACTTAACATCAAATAGATATCGGGCGCTGGCCGATATTGAGATGCCTGAGACTGTGGAAACCTGCAGTCGAAGTCTCTCCCTCAAACCAAAGGCGAGGGGGAGAACACCTGTCACTGCTCCAAAATGACAGTGACAGGTGCATATCTTATTCAATGGAACTGCCAAGGTTTTAGGAGCAACATCGAAGAGTTGTCTCTTCTTTGTTGCAACCTCAATCCACTCGCTGTTTGCCTACAAGAAACTTATATAAAAGCTTCTGAGAGTTGTAGTCTTAAAGGCTACACCATTCATAACAAGCACGCACCAGATGGAGACCGAGCCGCTGGCGGCTCCTCCATCTTGGTCAGACGTGATGTGGTGTGTACGCCAGTGGCGTTAGACACAACACTACAGGCTGTAGCTGTTCGTCTGATGCTGCATAAAACTGTAACTCTCTGTTCCATTTACATTCCTCCGAGCTCCGTTCTCACTTTACAAGAACTGGACGCCCTTGTGGACCAGTTACCGTCCCCATATTTACTTATGGGTGACTTTAACGGCCACAACCCATGATGGGGGGGGGGGACAATAGGAACGCTAAAGGCAAGAGAATTGAGGACCTTGTGGCCGCTCATGCTCTGTGTGTATTGAACGATGGTTCATACACATATTTGCATCCCGGCTACGGAACATATTCCGCCATCGATCTCAGCATTGTAGAACCAGAACTGGCGCTGGACTTTTCGTGGAGGGTCTGGGATGACCTCTGCGGGAGTGACCACTTCCCAATTATTCTTAATTGCGGGGGGGCATCTCCCATAGAGCGAGAGAGGAGCTGGCGGCTTTGTAAAGCCGATTAAACATCTCCCTGAACATGCACTGAGACTGTTGCTTCAACTCTTCAACAACATCTGGGAGTCGGGTGTCGTCCCCGCCTCTTTGCGGGAGGCGACAGTAATACCGATTCCCAAACCTGGTAAAGACCAGAGTGAAGCCCACAACTATCATCCCATAGCCCTTACAAGCTGCATCTGTAAAACCATGGAGCGCATGGTAAACAACCGCCTCGTCTGGCTACTGGAGTCAGGACATCACCTGTCTAACCTTCAATGTGGCTTCATACGGGGCCGCAGCACCCTCGACCATTTGGTGCGCATGGAGACCTTCATAAGAGATGCTTTCCTTAAGAAGGAGCACATTGTGGCTGTCTTTTTCGACCTCGAAAAAGCCTATGACACAACATGGCAGCATGGCATCATGGAGGATCTTCATGCGATTGGCCTTCGTGGCCACTTGCCAATTTTCATCAGGAACTTTCTAGCCTTCAGGCATTTCCACGTCCGTGTCAAGACTACCTATTCCCGCCTACACTCACAGGAACTAGGAGTACCTCAAGGCAGCATACTGGCCGTGACCCTTTTCGGGGTCAAGGTCAATGGTATTGCTGCTGCTGTAAAGCAGGGGGGTCTCCTGTAGTCTTTTCGTGGATGACTTTGTTTTATATTACAGCGGTGCTAACATGAATGTCATAGAGAGACAGCTACAACCAAGCATAAATGGGATCCATCGATGGTCAGTTCTGAACGGTTTCAAATTTTCCAAGACCAAAACAGTCTGCATGCACTTCTGCCTGCTGCGTAGAATACATGCGGAACCGGAGCTGACCCTGGATGGGGATCCCATTAAAGTCGTTGAGAAAACCAAATTTCTGGGCCTCATTCTCGACGCAAAACTGTCTTTTGTGCCACATATAAAGTACCTGAAAACAAGATGCCTGAAAGCGCTGGATATTCTGAGGGTGCTGTCCAGCTCAGAGTGGGGAGCAGACAGAGATGTTCTGCTCTCCGTGTACAGAACCTTGGTTCGCTCACGAGTGGATTACGGCAGCATAGTATACGGTTCCGCAAGGAAATCATATATTGGGCTGCTAGACACGATCCACCACCAGGGACTGCGCCTGGCCCTTGGGGCCTTCCGCACCTAACCAGTTCAGAGCCTTTATGTCGAAGCCAATGAACCATCACTTAACAACAGGAGAATCAAACTGGCCATGCAATATGTAGTTAAGATAAAAACTAATGCATTGAATCCTGCACACAATTGTCTATTCGAGCAACATGACGAATCCAGGTATGAAGCCAGGCCAAATTACATCCGGCCACTGAGGCTCCGAATGAAACCTCATTTGGAGGCCTTGGGCGTGGATTTGGACGTGTTGGAGGATGCCAAAGTCCCAGAACATCCCCCGTGGTCGTTGAGAAAGCCATCGGTTATCCTCCGACTGACGGAACTGAGGAAATCTGGGACACATCCACTCGAGTACCAAGGACTGCATGCAGAGATTCAAGGCCAGTTTGCAGACCACCTCTCCATATACACTGATGGTTGAAAAGACCAAAGCCGAGTAGCTGCTGCGGTAGTCTGCTGACGGGAAAAATTTGGTGTACGTTTGCCCGGTCAGAGCTCGATTTTCACTGCAGAGGCCCGAGCACTCCTTCTCGCTTTGGAGTGTATCGAGGTATCCAACCACACTAACTATGTTATATTCAGTGATTCGTTCTCTTGCCTACTGGCTGTTGCTGGACTGAAAACAAATCACCCTATTCTAGCAACAGTCATTTATAAAATGAACCAACTGACAACGGATGGGTATGATATCCACCTGTGCTGGGTGCCTGGCCATGCCGGCATACAAGGAAACGAACGAGCTGATCGGGCTGCGAAGAAGGCCCTGAACTGTGATCTTGAACCGTGTCTGATCCCTCACTCTGATCTGAAACCACTAATAGCCACCCACATAACATCCAAATGGCAACATGAGTGGGATGAAAACATTAATAAACTTAAAGAAATTGAACCATCTGTGGGAAAGCCACCACAGACTCATGCGGGAGGTCGGCGGGACCAAGTGGTCCTTAGCCGCTGCCGTGTTGGCCACTCGTGGCTTACACATGCTTTTCTGCTCAAGGGGGAACCTCCCCCTGAATGTATTGGGTGTCAGTCCCCGCTGACACTCAAACACATTTTACTAAGTTGCGTTGATTTTTTGGCCCTGCGCCAACAGTTCTACACTGCAGACAGTATGCATGACCTTTTTACTAAGGTAAAACAGGAAAACATTTTAGCCTTTTTGAGGGCAGCTGGACTGTACCACCTCATATAGTTTACTAAATAGATTCTATCAATTATTAATAAAACTTTTCTTTTTCTATGGGAATTTGTTTCCCTTGACCACAAATATATGATTGTGAGCTTTCTAATTTAATGAGTGTCTATTGGCACATAATTGATTGTCTGCTTTTACATGTAAAAGCGATGGTTTGAACAAAAAACAAACATCTCTCGCCGTGAATATGGCCTATGCTGCCGACACGGCGTAAAGCAACCACCAATCAATCAATCAATCAACCTCCAGCCAACAATAGCGGTATATGCTGGTCTGTGGGCCACTCATATACTTCCACTTGCCACTGGGGGAGGTCCTGTGGGGAATGTTGTATATCATTGAGATATATTTTTTGCATACCAATATATATATATATATATATATATATATATATATATATATGCATAAGAAATAATTCACTGTGATTATGCATCTGCTGCATAATCACCACAAAGATGCTGGTACAACATTAAGAAAAACCTACCTTAAATATTATTGTATTTGATTTATTTTATTGTTGTGACAGCATATATACATATATACACATATACATGTACACACATATACATATATTAATAAACATTTAAGCTTATATCAATACGGGGGATGACATTTGTTGGTTAGGCTTAACACTGGTTATGCAGCATTGCCATATTTCATTTAATTATCCTACTACAACTGTATGGAACGGACGAGTATTTGCAACTGAAGCTGTTGCCAATGTGACAAACTGTTCTATTTATGTGAGCGTGTGAGCGTGTGAGCGTGTGAGCGTGTGAGCGTGTGAGCGTGTGAGCATGTGAGCGTGTGAGCGTGTGAGCGTATGAGTGGTGCCAGCAGACTGGTTTCAAAGTGGGGCAAGACTATATTATAAGTCGCCATGAGTGTGTACTCTCACAAGTCCGTACCCATGCTGATATTACCTTACATGTTGCTAGTATGCAAAACTCCAACAAACAAAACAATGGAGAAGTTGTGGGACGTGGAAAAGGTTTATTATCCAAGCAGACGACAGTTGGTTTCCGCTGACTGCCTTGCATCAGAAGCAGTGGGAATCCCCCCCCCCCCACACACACAATACCCCCTCCCACTTCCCCTCCTCTCCTGTCTCCCGCTCTCCCCTCGTGCCTTCTCCTTCCCCTCCCATCCCCAACTCTCTCTCCCCCTCCCCACTCCTCCCTCTCCTTCCCTCCCTCCCCTCCACCTCCAGTCCATTTCCCTCTCCCCTCCCCTCCTCTCCCCTCCCTTCCTCCCCCAACCCCCATCCACCACCCACCCTCCCCTCCCCTTCTATAAATAGCCCACTGCCGACGCTGTTGGATCCCAACCTCCTGGCGGATATCTCTATAACTAGAGCGGACGCGTGACGTCATCGCCCCGCGCCTCGCCAGCAGGGGGCGCCACGGAGCCCGGCACGCGACCTGGGCGCTTCCTTAGAAATACCATCTTCCAAGATGGCGGCTGGTTACCGGAAGTTGCGTAAGAAGGTGTGAGCGTCCCGCCCCGCATCGGACACCTAGGGTTTTAAAGTTAGACGTTACGTGTAGGGGTTTAAGGGGCTGGGGCCTAATGTTAGGTACACTCTGTGTGTGTGGGGGGGGGGGGGGGGGGGGGGGGGGGGGGGGGGGGGGGGGGGTGGCTGGGTGTATGTGGCTGTGTGTGGCCGTGTGGGTGTGGGTGCATGGTGTGTGGGTGTGTGGGTGTGGGTGTGTGGGTGTGAGGGTGTGTGGGTGTGTGGGTATGTGGGTGTGTGGGTGTGTGGGTATGTGGGTGTGTGGGTGTGTGGTCTGTGGGTGTGTGTGGGCGGGGGGTGAGTGTGTGGATGTGTGAGTGTGTGGGTGTGTGCATATGTGGGTGTGTGGGTGTGTGGGTGGGTGGGTTTGTGGGTCTGTGTGTGTGTGGGTAGGTGTGTGGGTGTGTGAGTGTGTGGGTTTGTGGGTCTGTGTGTGTGTGTGTGGGTGTGTGAGTGTGTGGGTGTGTGGGGGTGTGCATATGTGTGTGGGTGTGTGGGTGGGTGGGTGTATGGGTGTGTGGGTGTGTGGGTGTGTGGGTGTGTGGTTGTGTGGGTGTGTGTGTGTGCATTTGTGCGTGTGTTTGTGCGTGCATGTGTGTGTGGGTGTGGTGGTGTGCGGGTGTGTGGGTGTGTGGGTGTGGTGGTGGTATGTGTGGGGGGGAGCGACCTGAGGGTTGTGGTAGATTGGGGGGTGGCAGATAGGTGTAATTAGGTTTGTTGAGTGTAAAGTATTTACTATTAAAATAAAGAATGACAGATTCCCAAAACTATCGCACTATGCAACTTTAAACACTATGCACCTTTAAATACTATGCACCTTTAAACACTATGCACCTTTAAACACTATGCAACTTTAAACACTATGCACCTTTAAACACTATGGACCTTTAAATATTATGCACCTTTAAACACTATGCACCTTTAAACACTATGCACCTTTAAACACTATGGACCTTTAAATATTATGCACCTTTAAACACTATGCATCTTTAAACACTATGCGCCTTTAAACACTATGCGCCTTTAAACACTATGCACCTTTAAACACTATGCACCTTTAAACACTATGCACCTTTAAACACTATGCGCCTTTAAACACTATGCACCTTTAAACACTATGCGCCTTTAAACACTATGCACCTTTAAACACTATGTGCCTTTAAACACTATGCACCTTTAAACACTATGCACCTTTAAACACTATGCACCTTTAAACACTATGCACCTTTAAACACTATGCACCTTTAAACACTATGCACCTTTAAGCAATATGCACCTTTAAACACTATGCGCCTTTAAACACTATGCACCTTTAAACACTATGCGCCTTTAAACACTATGCGCCTTTAAACATTATGCACCTTTAAACACTATGCGCCTTTAAACACTATGCACCTTTAAACACTATGCGCCTTTAAACACTATGCGCCTTTAAACAATATGCACCTTTAAACACTATGCGCCTTTAAACACTATGCGCCTTTAAACACTATGCGCCTTTAAACACTATGCGCCTTTAAACAATATGCACCTTTAAACACTATGCGCCTTTAAACACTATGCGCCTTTAAACACTATGCGCCTTTAAACACTATGCGCCTTTAAACACTATGCACCTTTAAACACTATGCGCCTTTAAACACTATGCGCCTTTAAACACTATGCGCCTTTAAACACTATGCACCTTTAAACACTATGCGCCTTTAAACACTATGCACCTTTAAACACTATGCGCCTTTAAACACTATGCGCCTTTAAACACTATGCACCTTTAAACACTATGCACCTTTAAACACTATGCGCCTTTAAACACTATGCGCCTTTAAACACTATGCACCTTTAAACACTATGCGCCTTTAAACACTATGCGCCTTTAAACACTATGCACCTTTAAACAATATGCGCCTTTAAACACTATGCGCCTTTAAACACTATGCGCCTTTAAACACTATGCACCTTTAAAATTGGGGTAAGCTGGTATGCAGGTAGTGCAATACCTCAGGGAGTTTGACGCCCCTGACTTGCAGAGTTGTAAACCACTGCCTTGTGGTACAGGTCCTTGACAGAACCGAAGGCTAAGGGAGCAAACCCTAAACAGAAAACCATGTCACTGTGGCAGCATCAAGGGCTGTTGATGTATGGAACTCCCAACATCTCCCGACCAGCGACTGCAGGGACAAATAGTTTGGCGCCTGTCTTGACATGTTCTTGCCGGTGTGAAACCTCTATTTGCTCCCCGAGAGAGTACTGCTGGTAACTTGCAAAAGCCAGCAGCACTTGAACACTTTTGCAGGCAGCTTTCATGAAATGTACAACTGCACACAAAAATGGAGAGCGGCAGTCAAGTAATGAAAGCAGTCTTTGTCGCATCGCGACCGACAGCATGATGATGATGATGACCTTTAAACACTATGCACCTTTAAACACTATGCACCTTTAAATACTATGCACCTTTAAACAATATGCACCTTTAAATACTATGCACCTCGAAACACTATGCGCCTTTAAATACTATGCACCTTTAAACAATATGCACCTTTAAATACTATGCACATTTAAACACTATGCACATTTAAATACTATGCACCTTTAAACACTATGCACATTAAAACACTATGCACCTTTAAACACTATGCACCTTTAAACACTATGCACATTTAAACACTATGCACCTTTAAACACCATGCACATTTAAACACTATGCACATTTAAATACTATGCACCTTTAAACACTATGCACCTTTAAATACTATGCACCTTTAAACAATATGCACCTCTAAACACTATGCACCTCTAAATACTATACACCTTTAAATACACAAATAACTGGATGAACGGTTGAATGAGTAAATAAACAAATATGTGCTGAAATGAATTAATGCATGAAGAAAGGAACTTTTCTCTCTCAAAAGTTACCCATTTATAATAAAACAAGTTATCGCCAACTAAAGTATAGTGGATTATAACATTGAGCGTGATCTATTCATCTATTTAGAAGAACAAAGACTGGATACTCAAAAGTATTGGACTGTGCAACTTTAAATACACAAATAAGTGGATGAATGATTGAATAAGAAAGTTACCAAATGTATGAACTATTATTATAATATTCAACCTAATGTATTTTCTTTTTGTAAATGTCAGACATTCTAAGGTATCGGACTGTGCAGACTTAAATACATAAATGAGTGGAGGAATGATTGAATGAGTAAGTAAACAAATATACAGTAAAACCTCTCTAACCGACAAACTCCACAGATCGACCACCCCCTTATATCGATTGCTTTGTTTGTGTGCCAAGCAATCCCCCATACAACACCATTGTAACAATTTTAAGAAGAGCTAAATCTCGGTCGCATGAGTGGTCCATTTAGGTAGGTTTGACTGTATACGTAAATGAATGAAGAAAAAAACAGTTGTTTGTTTGCTGTTGTCTACGTCCTAGCAACATCTAAGGTCATATCAGGACTGGGAGACCAGGCAGCCAGCACCATGACCTGATATCCCGCTCAGTCACATTATCCTGACACTGAGCCAACCATTCCTTGTCCTATCCTAATAATGCGAGAGCCAGGTTAGGAAGGGACAAGTATCAATTTATATGTCATCGGTTTGACTCGACCAGGATTCGAACCCACAACCACATGGGTTTGGATCCCCCGATCTCCCAAAACAGGAGACGGACGCTCTACTCATTCGGCCACCCCGTCTGGTAGGGGGAACATTTTTCTCTAAAGTTACCAGGTTATAATAAAAGTTATTGCAAACTAAAGGAAGGTAAATAATAACATTTAACCTAACGTAATTCACCTAATAATTGTTAATAAAAGACTGACAGACATTCATATCATAATAATCGCTCCAAGCAGCCTTAGATATGTAAATAAATGGTCCAATTATTGAAGAAGTAAGTAAACAAAAGAATACCAAATTTTAAAATGCATTGTTCGATAAATACATGATAAAAGCACACAACTTTCAATACGAAAACACTGACCAAGATTTGATTCTACATGTCTGACTTAGGTACTGATGCACTTATTAAACATGTATCGCCCCATAGGAGGGAACAAATAACACTGTATACTCATAGCATCCTGTTATTGCTGTATAATCCTTCAACCTGTTACTGCTGTATAATCCTACAACCTGTTACTGCTGTATAATCCTACATCCTGTTAGTGCTGTATACTTCTACAACCTGTTAGTGCTGTATACTTCTACAACCTGTTACTGCTGTATAATCCTACATCCTGTTAGTGCTGTATACTTCTACAACCTGTTAGTGCTGTATAATCCTACAACCTGTTACTGCTGTATAATCCTACAATCTGTTACTGCTGTATAATTCTACAACTTGTTACTGCTGTATAATCCTACAACATGTTACTGCTGTATAATCCTACAACCTGTTACTGCTGTATAATCCTACAACCTGTTACTGCTGTATACTTCTACAACCTGTTACTGCTGTATAATCAAAGAACCTGTTAATGCTGTATAATCATACAACCTGTTACTGCTGTATAATCCTACAACCTGTTACTGCTGTATAATCATACAACCTGTTACTGCTGTATAACCCTACAACCTGTTACTGCTGTATAATCCTACAACCTGTTACTGCTGTATAATCCTACAACCTGTTACTGCTGTATAATCATACAACCTGTTACTGCTGTATAATCCTACAATCTGTTACTGCTGTATAATCCTACAACTTGTTACTGCTGTATAATCCTACAACCTGTTACTGCTGTATAATCCTACATCATGTTACTGCTGTATAATCATACAACCTGTTACTGCTGTATAATTCTACAACTTGTTACTGCTGTATAATCCTACAACCTGTTACTGCTGTATAATCCTACAACCTGTTACTGCTGTATAATCCTACAACCTGTTCCTGCTGTATACTCCTTCAACCTGTTACTGCTGTATAATCCTACAACCTGTTACTGCTGTATACTCCTACAACCTGTTACTGCTGTATAATCCTACAATCTGTTACTGCTGTATAATTCTACAACTTGTTACTGCTGTATAATCCTACAACCTGTTACTGCTGTATAATCCTACAACCTGTTACTGCTGTATAATCCTACAACCTGTTACTGCTGTATAATCCTACAATCTGTTACTGCTGTATAATTCTACAACTTGTTACTGTTGTATAATCCTACAATCTGTTACTGCTGTATAATCCTACAACTTGTTACTGCTGTATAATCCTACAACCTGTTACCGCTGTATAATCCTACAACCTGTTACTGCTGTATAATCCTACAATCTGTTACTGCTGTATAATCCTTCAACCTGTTACTGCTGTATAATCATACAACCTGTTACTGCTGTATAATCCTACATCCTGTTACTGCTGTATAATCCTACAACATGTTACTGCTGTATACTTCTACAACCTGTTACTGCTGTATAATCATACAACCTGTTACTGCTGTATAATCCTACATCCTGTTAGTGCTGTATACTTCTACAACCTGTTACTGCTGTATAATCAAACAACCTGTTACTGCTGTATAATCCTACATCCTGTTAGTGCTGTATACTCCTACAACCTGTTGCTGCTGTATAATCATACAACCTGTTACTGCTGTATAATCATACAACCTGTTACTGCTGTATAATCCTACATCCTGTTAGTGCTGTATACTCCTACAACCTGTTACTGCTGTATAATCATACAACCTGTTACTGCTGTATAATCATACAACCTGTTACTGCTGTATACTCCTACAATCTGTTACTGCTGTATAGCCCTACAACCTGTTACTGCTGTATAATCATACATCCTGTTAGTGCCGTATACTCCTACAACCTGTTACTGCTGCATACTCCTACAACCTGTTACTGCTGTATAATCCTACAACCTGTTACTGCTGTATAATCCTACAACCTGTTACTGCTGTATAATCCTACAACCTGTTACTGCTGTATACTCCTACAACCTGTTACTGATGTATAATCCTACAACCTGTTACTGCTGTATAATCCTACAACCTGTTAGTGCTGGATAATCCTACAATCTGTTACTGCTGTATACCCCTACAACCCGTTACTGCTGTATAATCCTACAACTTGTTACTGCTGTATAATCCTACAACCTGTTACTGCTGTATAATCCTACAACCTGTTACTGCTGTATACTCCTACAACCTGTTACTGATGTATAATCCTACAACCTGTTACTGCTGTATAATCCTACAACCTGTTACTGCTGTATAATCCTACAACCTGTTACTGCTGTATAATCCTACAACCTGTTACTGCTGTATAATCCTACAACCTGTTTCTGCTGTATACTCCTACAACCTGTTATTGCTGTATTATCCTGCATCCTGTTAGTGCTGTATAATCCTACAACCTGTTACTGCTGTATAATCATACAACCTGTTACTGCTGTATACTCCTACAACCTGTTACTGCTGTATAATCCTACAACCTGTTACTGCTGTATAATCATCCGGTGTCAGAGTTTGTTCGCGTTGCCAAAGCTAACGTACGCTTTCACTTCAAATATCTAAAAAAATCAGTAATCTAAAATAAAAGTTACTTGAAAGTAAAGAAAAGTAGATCATAGCCATCTATCTACCTAATATATTTAACTAAGAAAAATACAGAAACTCAAAACCATCGAACTATGCAACTTTCATAAATGAACAGATATGAAATAAACCCTTTTCTTTTCTTTTCATGAACAACATTTAAAAAAAAACATATTTGCCAAAATTGAGCAAATAAAGACATGCTTAAGTTAATAACTAAGCGAACACTCAACTTCACCTCATGAATGAGGAGGAGGTGGGGCTCCCCCACATCACCCTCCCACACACATCCTGACTCTCCTCCCGCCCCTACCGCTGTACCAGCACTGGTTGGACGCTGTTACGTCACCTCACCAAACACTTCCGGTTGACTAGGCGCAGGCGTCGGGTTACGTCACGCGCGACGTGGTCCACGCCCCCTGGTGACGTCAGAAGGCCGGGCTGGGTGAATGGCCGTCAGCGGGAGGTGGGGGAGAAGGGGGAGGGGGAGGGGGAGGGGGGACGGTGGAGGGAAGTCGGGGATTGCAGATTGGCGTGGGGATGGCGGTGGGGTTGGAGGTGGATGTGGTGGATGAGGTGGATGAGGTGGATGGAGGTGGATGAGGTGGATGAGGTGGATGAGGTGGTGGAGGTGGTGGAGGTGGTTGAGGTGGTGGAGGTGGTGGAGGTGGTGGAGTGGTGGAGGTGGTGGAGGTGGTGGAGGTGGTGGGAGGTGGTGGAGTGGTGGAGGTGGTGGAGGGGGTGAGGTGGTGGAGGTGGTGGAGGTGGTGGAGGTGGTGGAGGTGGAAGTGGGGTGGGGGTTGAGGTTGTGGTGGTGTGAGGGTACTGGTGGAGGTGGTGGTGTAGGTGGTGGATATGGAGGTAGGGTGGACGTGGTGGAGGCGGAGGCAGAGGCGGAGGCAGAGGCAGAGGCGGAGGTGGAGGCGGAGGCGGGGGCGGAGGTTGGGGGTTGGAGGCGGAGGCGGAGGTTGGAGGTTGGAGGTTGGAGGTTGGAGGTTGGAGGTTGGAGGTTGTATATGGTGGGGATCCATCCAGGTGGGGATGGAGGTTGTATATGGAGGTGAAGGGTGGAGGTTGTAGATGGCGGTGGGGGTGGAGGTTGTACTTGGAGGTGTGGGGTGGAGGTTGTAGGTGGAGGTGGGGGGGGGTGGAGGTTACGGTCAATTCAACTCCACAATTACTGACGCAACCTAGGTGTAGAATACTCACCACCTAGAGACCTCACACCAGGATCAGGACAATCAAAACCCAAAACTAAACCCCCTGTCTAACTTTGGCCTGGAATCTCAAATAACATCGGCGAATCCATTTGTGTGTTATAATTCAAATTCGATGTGATTAAAAAAAAAAGAAGAAGAATCCCCCCCCCACAAAAACCCTCCATACACAACACAAATATATATCTTATTTTACATGGATTAATTGAAGCGTGGCAGAGGTTGGTTGGTTTCGGAAATTTCGACTACTGTGAAGTGGTTTGTGATTGGAGTCTTAGCCTTTGTGTTAGTTTCGCACCTTTTTTGAATAAAGTTGTTATTGGGGTTTCCCTTTAAAGTGAAGGCTGTCATTATGAATCAACCTCTCCCCACCCTCCAACTTCGCATTTCCCCACCGGACTCCGTGGCCGCATGGGTAATGTAGCAGTCACACTACGACGACAAGGGAGGGACGACAGCCCGGCGGCTGGGATTTTGTGAAATCCCGACGATCTATGCAAATTCGGGCTAAGTTGGACGACAATCGGACGACATCGGGACAACAGCGGGGCGACAGTGTCTGTGTCTCTGTTTCTGTGTGTGACTCTTGGTCTCTGTGTATGTCTCTATGTGTGTGTCTGTGTCTGTGTGTGTCTGTGTCTATGTGTGTGTATGTGTCTATGTGTGTGTATCTGTCTATCTGTGTCTATGTGTGTCTATGTGTGTCTATGTGTGTCTATGTGTGTGTATGTGTGTGTCTGTGTGTGTCTCTGTGTGTCTGTGTCTCTGTGTGTGTCTGTCTGTGTATATGTGTGTATATGTGTGTGTCTGTGTGTATGTGTGTGTCTGTGTCTGTGTGTCTGTGTCTATGTGTGTGTCTGTGTCTATGTGTGTCTATGTGTCTATGTGTGTCTATGTGTGTTTCTGTGTGTGTTATATTATAACATATATAAATTATAACTTATAATGTATATATGTTATATATATATGTTATATATATGTTATATATATGTTATATATATGTTATATATGTTATATATGTTTGTTTGTTTGTTGTTGTTTTACGTCGAAGCAACATCTAAGGTCATATCAGGACGGGTACCGACTTGTGACAGTGCGCACTCATGGCAACTTTATAGTGCTGTCCCACTGGGAAACCAGGCCGCCGGTACCATGACCTGGTATCCTACTCAGTCACATTATCCTGACACTGAGCACACCAGTCCTTGCCCTATCCTAATAATGCCGAGCGCCTGGCTAGGAAGCAACAATTATCAATTTTAAAGTCATTGGTTTGACTCGACCGGGACTCGAACCCACGACCCCACGATCTACCAGCACGGGAGACGGACGCTCTAACTCATTCGGCCATCCCATCTGGTTATATATGTTATATATGTTATATATGTTATATATGTTATATATGTTATATACAAATTACAATACATATGTTATCCCTATGTTATGCATGTTATAAATGTCAATTGTCATTCATGCTATACATGTTATAAATGTCAATTGTCAGTGAGTGAGGCACACACAGAGACACAGACACACACACAGACCCAGACACACACAGACACAGACACAGACACACACAGACACAGACACAGACACACAGACACAGACACACACATATACACACCTAGACACACCTAGACACAGACACACACATAGACACAGACACACAGAGACACACAGAGACACACACAGACACAGACACACACAGACACACACACAGAGACACAGACACACACACAGACACACACATAGACACATACACACACATAGACACAGACACAGAGACACACAGAGACACATACATGGAGAAAGAAGCAACTACAGCTTAACGACAAGACGACAGTGCTGCGACAGTGTCGCCACAGTGCCGCCACAGTGCGACAGTGCCACGACAGTGCCGCGACAGTGCCGCGACAGTGCCGCGACAGTGCCGCGACAGTGCCGCGACAGTGCCGCGACAGTGCCATGACAGTGCCGCAACCTCGGCTGTCGTCTGCTGTCGTCGAAGTTTTTCAACATGTCCAAAATCCCCGCGACAACTCGGCGACAGTCGAGAAAGAGTGGAGAAACTGGAGGTGTCGCGGAGGTGTCGCGGCGGCACCTGCGCGGCACCAGCGCGACACCTGCGCGACAATCGGTGACAATCGACGACAGGTGTCGCAGGGCTGTCGCCGCTGCTTCTCGTCGTAGTGTGACTACTACATAAAGCTAGGATTCCTTACACGCGGTATGCGGCATGTGGTATGCGGCATGCGGCATGTGGTATACGAACGGTTTGGGTCCTTTCACCCACACCCACACCCACATACACACATAGTGTCAGGTTTCTCTAACACTGTTGTCTATGGGCATTCGCATTTGCATGCCGCACCGATCGGTACATGGACCGATTCAGTATTCGCATGCCGCATGCCGCATGCCGCATACCACGTGTAAGGAATCACCCTCATTGACTTAGATGCTTTTCGATTTTTTGCCGCATTCGCATTTGCATTCACATTCGCATACTGCATACCTCGTGTAAGGAATGCGCCCTTTAGAGTGCAGGCTTCCCGTGCGGAAGGTCCGGAGTTTGATTCCCGGTCGAGTCAAACCAATGACTTACAATATTGATACTTGTCGCCACCCAGTCCTTGGCGTATCCTAGTAATGGCGAGAGCCAGGATAGGAAGTGACAAGTATCAACTCGGTAAGTCATTTGTTTGACTCGACCGTGAACCGAACCCGTGGGTTCGAATCCCACGATCTACCAACACGGGAGACGGACACTTAACTCATTCGGCCAACCCGTCTGGTGCGTGGAGGTCTTAGCCATAAATAATTAATTTAAAAAAGAATAAATAAATAATAGATAAATAGCGAATAAATAATGAATACATTAACACAAAAATACATAATGAATAAATAACAATAAATAAAAAAAGTAAAAAAATATATGTAATAATAAATAATGAATAAATTCAATTTTTTTTTTTTTTTAAATGACCATTTTAAATGAGCAGGCAAACTGTTAAGCTAACATCAAGAAGGCTCGTCTAAACAAAACGAGGTATCAGCTTTGATCAACCGGAAGGAGTGACGCTCCTCCCGGAAGTGATAGCCTCGGCACCAGAAGTGGTGTGGTTGGGCCGGTACGGGGGTAACTCCACACTCGGCCACCAGGGAGACGGGCACCGGAAGTCAACTCGTGACCAGTGTCAACACGTGACTGGTCCCGGTCGTGACTGGTCCCGGTCGTGACTGGTCCCGGTCGTGACTGGTGACAGTCGTGACTGGTGACAGTCGTGACTGGTGACAGTCATGACTGGTGACAGTCGTGACAGTCACAACAGTCGCGACAATCACGATCGTCATGACCGTCATGACTGTTGTGACCATCGTGATATTCGCGACAGTCATGACAGTCGTGACAACCATGACAGTTGTGACATTTGCGACAGTCGTAACAGTTGTGATAGTCGTGACAGTCGTGACATTCATTATTCGTCATGGCTGGTGACAGTCGTGACTGGTGACACTGACAGTAGTGGCTGGTGACAGTCATGACTCGTCATAGTCATGATTGGTGACAGTCGTGACTGGTCACAGTCATGACTGGCTCGGGACCTCCCACCACGTCCAAGCACGGGCACCGGTGTGGTGGTGCTGGTGTGGTGGTGGTGATATGGTGGTGTGGTGATGGTGGTGCTGGTGCTTTTTGTGATCGCCATGAGTGTGCACTGTCACAAGTAGTGGGAGCCATCGTGATATCTTGTAAGGGCAGTAAGCAAGGAACCAAACAACGAGCCTAACCACTGCCCTCTTCTGAGAGAACCTGGGTGGGCTCCTGCATTACCTTTCTCTCTCCACCCCCTCGCACTGCCCCACCTCGTCCCCCCCCCCCTGATTTCTCTGAACACTACCCACCAGTAGTCAACTCTCGGGGGCATGGGACCACTTCTGATGGAGCCCATACAGTGCTGCCTGATTTACAGCCTGAAAACTCCCCAAAAATAAAGAATGATCAGAATGACATGCAGGACACAGTGGACCGGGAGGACAGGGCATACACGCAGGAAAGGGCATACAGGGAGGACAGGGCCTACAGGGAGGACGTGGCATACAGGGAGGACAGGGCATACAGGGAGGACATGGCATGCAGGGGGGACAGGGTATACAGGGAGGACAGGGCATACAGGGAGGACAGGGCAAACAGGGAGGACAGGGCATACAGGGAGGACAGGGCATACATGAAGGACAGGGCATACAGGGAGCACAGGGCATACAGGGAGCACAGGGCATGCAGAGAGCACAGGGCATACAGGGAAGACAGGGCATACAGGGAGGACAGGACATACAGGGAGCACAGGCCATACAGGGAGGACAGGGCATACAGGGAGGACATGGCATGCAGGGGGGACAGGGTATACAGGGAGGACAGGGCATACAGGGAGGACAGGGCAAACAGGGAGGACAGGGCATACAGGGAGGACAGGGCATACATGAAGGACAGGGCATACAGGGAGCACAGGGCATACAGGGAGCACAGGGCATGCAGAGAGCACAGGGCATACAGGGAAGACAGGGCATACAGGGAGGACAGGACATACAGGGAGCACAGTCCATATAGGGAGGACAGGGCATACAGGGAGGACATGGCATACATGGAAGACAGGGCATACAGGGAGGACAGGGCATACAGGGAGCACGGGGAATACAAGGTGGACATGGCATACAGGGAGGACAGGGCATACAGGGAGGACATGGCATACAGGAAGGACAGGGCATACATGAAGGACAGTGCATACAGGGAGCACAGGGCGTACAGGGAGCACATGGCATGCATGGAGCACAGGGCATACAGGGAGGACCTGGCATACAGGGAGGACAGGGCATGCAGGGAAGACATGGCATACAGGGAGGACAGGGCATACATGAAGGACAGGGCATACAGGGAGCACGGCGCATACATGGAGGACAGGGCATGCAGGGAGCACAGGACATACAGGGAGGACCTGGCATACAGGGAGGACAGGGCATGCAGGGAAGACATGGCATACAGGGAGGATTGGGCATACATGAAGGACAGGGCATACAGGGAACACAGGGCATACAGGGAGGACAGGGCATGCATGGAGCACAGGGCATACAGGAAGGACAGGGCATACAGGGAGGACAGAGCATACAGGGAGGACAGGGCATGCAGGGAGGTTCCATAGTTCAAAGGTTCTTGTTGGTTCGTTGTTGGAATTTTACATCCTGGCAACATCAAAGGTCATCAGGATGGTACCGACTTCTGGGTACAGACTTGTGACTTTATAGTGCTGCCCAACTGGGAGACCAGGTCGCTAGCAATAACTACCATTATAGGTAGCCGATCATTGTGCAGCATGTGACATGGAAAAGGTCTTTCTTATGGGGAGGGGATTTTCAGCACGAATCCACCCCCTCTGGTGGTAGCGGAAGACGTAATGTTGTGGGTAGCAGTTCATTGCGTAAACCCAATCAAAATGTTTATTGTGCAATATGTGCCATGGAAAAGATCTTAAACTAAGTTATAGAGGATTTCCAGCACCAAACCACCCCCTCCGATGGTTGGTGATTGGTCGTTGGAGTTCTGGTGTTCTGTGTGGTGGAGTGGTTAGAGAGTCTGACTTTTTTCTAGGTCGGACTCCTAATCTGAAGGTTGGTGGTTCGATTCCCTGTGCCCCTACCTCTGCCAATTTGGATTTCCACCGCTGTGTATAACTTACAGCATCAGCAAATGCCAGTTGCTCTCATACCATGGCTATGTGGTGTGGGAGGTTAAAAATCCCTTGGGTCGGTAAAAGTGTAGGCCCAGGCTTTCTATCGACAAACTGTCTAATGGTGAAAACAAGTCTATTCAGACTTATCCATGATAGGCAGTATAACTCTTCAAGGAAAAAAAATATATATCCTGGCAATGTCTAAGGTAATCTCATGACAGGTACTGACTTGTGAAAGTGCACACTCATGGCAACTATTTTGTTGTGCCCCACTGGGAGACCAGACCACTAGCACCATGGCCCGAAGTCCCACTCAGTCACATTATCTTGACACTGAGCCAAAAATTCTTTGCCCTATCCTCATAATACTGAGCGCCTGGCTAGGAAGTGACAACTATCAATTTGATAAGTCCTTGGTTGGACTCGACTTGGAATTGAACTCCCAACCTTCACACATGGAAGGCTTGCGCTCTCCCAATTCGGCCACCGCGTCTGATGCCTGCCCTCTGATGGCAGCGGAAGAAGTAATGTTAAAGGCCCAGTCACACCTCACCAGTTTGGGGGAAACGGACAGGAACCGAACAAAGTCCATTTTGTATCCGTACAAGTTTTGAACATGTGCAAAACTAAGAACGGGTGCCGCCGGACTGACGCTTATGGTTCTTGTCCGTTTCATGTCTGTTTCATCTGTTGGCTGTCCGTTTCATGTCCGTTTCATGTCCGTTTCATGTCCGTTTCATGTCCGTTTCATGTCCGTTTCATGTCCGTTTCATGTCCGTTTCATGTCCGTTCGTCCAGCGGCCTTTGACCCGATATCGCAACATTTTGACACATTTTAATACATTTTTATACTTATGACGCCCGGACTAGACAATTTTGTCCGTTGCTCAATTTTGGTGATGTGTGACTGGGGCTTAAGCGTAGCAGCTCACTGCGCATGCTCAATAGAAAATGTTTATTGGCAGGAGGTGGCTGGTGAGGAGTTCTGCTCATGATGTGATCCCCTTTATCGCCCACCAACACATGTCTTCACACCCTGATCACGACTGAGTCGTGACTTCCAGTTCCACCCACCCACTCACCCACTCACCCACCCACACACCTCCCACTCGTCTTGTCTCCCACACTGGGGATGTATATAGATCTACATATGTATATAAACAGTTGGCCCCTACTAAACAGAAGAACAATAAAAAACTGGACCGGTTGAGAAAACGTGTATATTCTCTGGTGGCCATATATATATATAAGAGGTCCATAGTCCGATGAAAATATCAAATTATCAAATCCAAAACCATCATCTAGATTTGATCCCACATATCTAACTTAGATCCTGGTGCAATTATTAACCATTTGTCGTCACGTAGAAAGGGATACTGAGTCAATCTAATATAACATGTAATTAAGTGTTTAGTATCGTCCTCTCCTGTTTGTGTGTGCTTAGTACCGTACCCTCCTGTCTACATGTGCTTAGTACCGTCCTATCCTGTCTACATGTGCTTAATACCGTCCCATCCTGTCTACATGTGCTTGGTACCATCCCCTCCTGTCTACATGTGTTTAGTACCGTCCCCTTCTGTCTACATGAGAATAGTACCGTACCCTCCTGTCTATATGTGCTTAGTACCGTCCTCTCCTGTCTAGATGTGCTTGGTACCGTCCTCTCCTGTCTAGATGTGCTTGGTACCGTACCCTCCTGTCTACATGTGCTTAGTACCATCCCCGTCTGTCTACATGTGCCTAGTGCTGTCCCCTCCTGTCTACATGTTTTAGTACCATCCCCTCCTGTCTGCATGTGCTTAGTACCGTCCCTTCCTGTCTAAATGTGCTTAGTACCACCCCCTTCTGTCTACCTGTGTTTGGTACTGTCCCCTCCTCGCTAGGTGTGCTTAGTACCGTACTCTCCTGTCTACAAGTGTTTAGTACTGTCCCCTCTTGTCTACATGTTTTAGTACCGTCCCCTCCTGTCTACATGTGCTTAGTACCGTCCCCTCCTGTCTACATATGCTTAGTACCGTCCCCTCCTGTCTACATGTGTTTAGTACCGTCCCTTCCTGTGCTTAATCCCCTCTAATCACATATCAGCTGACCTATCCTTGTTTAGTTCCTCTGTCACCTGCTAGGTGGCGTACCTGTAGCGACCTGGCCTCGCGCCTGACACTGGTGGTAGTGGAGGTTCGCCAGAGACCCCTAGTAGCAGATCCCGGAACTAAGAGGGCCTAGAATAGACTAGATCACCGTTCCGACTGCGCATGCACTGAAAACGGCGCTGGCAGCAAAGCAAAGGCGTACAGCCATTGAGTTTGCCGATACGCATACGGCAAAACTTTGATTTTATTCAAAATTAATAAAAAAAAATACATAACAATTTGCCACAAACATGGATGGAAGGATGCAATATAATAATATAATGAATATGTTTAAGACACAACTCTCCATAATTAAGCATTTTCATCTAAGAAACATACAATTTCAGTCACTTTATAGGCTGATGTTTACATCACCATAGATTAGACATAAGTAATTCTTGTTCTAAATATTAAAATGTCAAATGTGTCAACAAACTGGTGTGCCTCGAAAACTGCAACATCAGTACAAGCCTCTGTTGCTAGCCAAATTTAATTAAGCTTGGTTGCATTTGAAATATCTTAGAAGTTAGCAGTTACTTGAACCTAAAGTTAGATAGGTCACAGTGATCAACCTAATATATTTATTTCAGAAAATGACATAATTTTTAATTTAAGCAAAAAAAAAAAAAAACACAGTGCACCGCCCGGGAATCGAACCCGGGTCGAAAGAATGGGAATCTTCCATGATACCACTACACCAGCGGTGCCGTGCTAAATATGGGCCAGGGAACGCCTCTTGTAGCGATGGAGTTTTCTAGGTCACGACGATGTGGGCCACTAAGTAGGTTAGTCGTAAATAGGTCAGTCGAACATAGGTCAACCACGCCAGGCGGAGACAAGCAAAAGTCGGAGACCAGCGGAAGGTGCTGGGGGGGGGGGGGGGGGGGGGGGGTGGGGGGGGGGGGGGGGGGGGGGGGGGGGGGGGGGGGGCTTGTATCCAGGCAGACTTGGCGGAGGGCTTCTTGGACTTATGCCCGGCGCACACCTCCCGTTTACGACGTAAAACTGCCCGTTTACGACGTAAAACTGGGTTTTAGTCGTTAGGTGTGCGGCCCCCGCACACACCAGAGCCATGCGATTCACGACTTAAAACTCAGTTTTAGGGCTTAAAACTCGAATCGCAAGGGATTCGAAAAACGAATCGGGCCGTTCGAGAAACGGTAGGTGTGAGCGGTCAGCCGTTTGCGATCAGCCGTTTGCGATCCAAGTCCTCTGTGTCTGTGTGTCTCTGTGTGTGTCTCTGTGTGTGTCTATGTGTGTGTCTCTGTGTGTGTCTCTGTGTCTCTGTGTGTGTGTCTCTGTGTGTCTCTGTGTGTCTGTGTGTGTCTCTGTGTATGTGTGTGTCTGTGTGTGTGTCTCTGTGTGTGTCTCTTTGTCTCTGTGTGTTTCTGTGTGTGTCTGTGTATGTGTGTCTCTGTGTGTGTCCGTGTGTGTATCTCTGTGTCTCTGTGTGTGTGTCTGTGTGTGTGTCTATGTGTGTGTCTGTGTGTGTCTCTGTGTGTGTATATGTGTGTATATGTGTGTGTCTGTGTGTGTCTCTGTGTGTGTGTCTCTGTGTGTCTCTATGTGTGTGTCTGTGTGTGTCTCTCTGTGTATGTGTGTCTCTGTGTGTGTCTGTGTGTGTCCGTGTGTGTATCTCTGTGTCTGTGTCTCTGTGTGTCTCTGTGTGTGTCTATGTGTGTCTGTGTGTGTGTGTCTCTGTGTCTCTATGTGTGTCTGTGTGTGTGTGTCTGTGTGTGTCTCTGTGTGTGTCTCTGTGTGTGTGTCTCTGTCTCGATGTGTGTGTCTGTGTGTGTCGTGTGTGTGTCTCTCTGTGTTGTGTGTCTCTGTGTGTGTCTCTGTGTGTGTATCTGTGTGTGTGTCTGTGTGTGTCTCTCTGTGTATGTGTGTCTCTGTGTGTGTCCGTGTGTGTGTATCTCTGTGTCTGTGTGTGTGTCTCTGTGTGTGTATATGTGTGTCTGTGTGTGTATCTGTGTCTCTATGTGTGTCTGTGTGTGTGTCTATGTGTGTGTCTATGTGTGTGTCTGTGTGTGTCTCTGTGTGTGTGTCTCTGTCTCGATGTCTGTGTCTGTGTGTGTGTCTGTGTGTGTCTCTCTCTGTGTATGTGTGTGTCTTTGTGTGTGTATCTGTGGCTGTGTGTGTGTCTCTTGTGTCTCTGTGTGTGTCTCTTTGTCTATGTGTGTGTCTCTTTGTCTGTGTGTGTGTCTGTGTGTGTGTATGTGTGTCTGTGTGTGTGTCCGTGTGTGTATCTCTGTGTCTGTGTGTGTGTGTCTGTGTGTGTGTGTCTCTGTGTGTGTCTATGTGTGTGTCTCTGTGTGTGTGTCTCTGTGTGTGTGTCTCTGTGTGTGTGTCTCTGTGTGTGTATATGTGTGTGTATGTGAGTGTGTCTCTGTGTGTCTCTATGTGTGTGTATGTGTCTGTGTGTGTCTCTCTGTGTATGTGTGTCTCTGTGTGTGTCCGTGTGTGTGTATCTCTGTGTCTGTGTGTGTGTGTCTGTGTGTGTGTTTATGTGTGTCTCTGTGTGTGTCTCTGTGTCTGTGTGTGTGTCTGTGTGTCTCTATGTGTGTGTCTGTGTGTGTGTCTGTGTGTGTGTCTCTGTGTGTGTCTATGTGTGTGTCTGTGTGTGTGTCTCTGTGTCTCTAAGTGTGTGTCTGTGTGTGTCTCTGACACAGACATAGAGACACGCACATAGACACAGGGTCACACACACAGAGACACACACACACAGACACACACAGAGACACACACAGAGAAACACACAGAGACACAAAAACACACAGACACACACAGAGGCACTTGGACTTGGACTTGGACTTGGACTTGGACTGGGACTGGGACTGGGACTGGGACTGGGACTGGGACTGGGACTGGGACTGGGAAAACAGTTGTAATTACAATTATACTTGCACTTGCACTAACGATTATACTTGTAATTACACTTGTATTTGGACATAGGCCCTAGCCACTTACGTCACACTTAAGACTACACTTATACTTGCACTCCAACACTTGAATTTCTTGTTCCACATAGAGGTTGCTCTGGAATTTGGAGTTACACTTACATTTAGATTTAGACCTGCACTTACACTTGCACTGAGCTTACACACCACAATCTAAACACCCACACCACACCCACTACACATACTCTACACACAAATACCCACTTCACAAACACCACATGTATAATAATAATAATATAAACACACCCACAAACACTTCATATAGACACTCCCCGCACAAACACACTTAGAAAAAAATGCACAAACACTTTACACACGCACTACATACAAACATGCACACTTCATACAGACCCACACACATACAAACACATGGACAATCACTTTATGCAAACACTCCACACAAACACACACACACTTGATTCATACACCCACACACAGACACTTCATATAGACCACATACAAACACACATACAAACATACACACACTTGAGTCATACACCCACACACAGACACTTCATATAGACCACATACAAACACACATACAAACATACTCACACACTTTATGCAGACACACCATACACACACATACTTCATACATACACTCCAAACATAAACAAGCACAAACACCTCATTCATGCATACATACAAACACTTCATACAGACACCACTCATGAATGCAGACACAAACCCACGCACAAACACTTCATAAGACACCCCACAAACCAAGACACAAACATTCACCCCAATCACTCCTTTCACAGACACACACACATACAATTCATGCGATCGCTCTACACACAATCACACTGACAAACACTTTGTACAAACACTTGACATGCAAACATACACGCACAGACAAACAATTCATACAGACACAGAAGCACACATACAAACACTTCATACAAACACTTGACACACAAACACGCACAAACACACAGACTAACATTTCATACAGACACACACAAGCATGTGGACAAACACTTCATACAAACACTTGACACACAAACACGCACATATGCATGGACAAACACTTCATACATACTCCACACACAAACACACCCAAACACTTGATTCAGACACTTTCCACACACACACAAACACACAAACACCACACACTCTTCGCGCACAGTTCACACACTCCACCTCCCCCCCCCCCCCCACCCTTCCACCTGTTCTGGTGTGGAGCCTCGTGTGGTTGTGTAATTAGGGTTAACCGGCTGTTAACTTATGCCTAGTACACACCTCCCGTATACGATCTAAAACTGCCCGTTTCGCGCATAAAACTGAGTTTTAGTCGTTAGGTGTGCGGCCCCCGCGCACACTAGACGCTTACGATTCGCGTATAAAACTCAGTTTTAGAGCTTACAACTCGAATCGCAACCGATTCGAAAAACGAATCGGCCCGTTCGTGAATCGGTATATGTGAGCGGTCAGTCGTATCGTATACGGTAGGTGTGTGCTAGTCGGCGATCGATCGCGTCGGGGTTTTAACGCATCAGCCAATCGCCGGGCCGGGAACGGTCATGTGACCCTGTCCATACAAGTACGCTACAAAATGGCGGACTGGACGAACGAGGCGGAGGTAGCGATGGTAGAGATGTGGCAAACTCTGCCATGTCTGTTTGATGTATCCTGCCAAGAGTATTCGAACAGAGTCAAGAAAGTAGGCGCGTTGGCGGCGATCTCCGCTGAAATTGGACAGTCAGGTACGCCCGTTTTTCCCGAGAATATTGAATTTGTTTGTCATCATTGTTGTGAAATGTGCCGGCGGTTGAAAAAGTGCCGGCTGGCTTCTGCTTAGGGCATCGCTCTCACATGAAAAATACACTAAAAGTTATTGTTTTTCAAATCAAAGTTACTTTTTGGGTCGTTGAAAAGTTTACAAAAAATCGTAATCGTTATCGTAATCGTAATCGTAATCGCGGAACGTAAATAATCAGCTTAATGACCACAAAACTAAATTGTTCTAATCGTGAAACGGCTCGCGTTGTATGTCAACATGCCGAAAATTATTATACAATAGAATACAAGACGGCTATAATTTGTTTTTACAGCGGCGTCCATCCAGAAAAGGATGACGAATCTCCGCACCCAGTATACACGTTTCCGGAAACAAGCGGCCTCGGGTTCTGCAGGAAAGCGTCTGACCGCCCGTCAAAAATGGATACAGACGTCGCTCTCGTTCCTGGCACCCCACTTGCAGCGACGGCAGAGTGTGACCAACAACCCACTACCATCGCCAAGATGCAGGCAAGATGCTGAGGTACTGATACGTAGTTAATTAGAAGTTCGAAATTATAACGTAATGGTTTATGTACAATTTATACACATTTATTTACAAAAACATATATACAAAATTTTTTTAAGAAAACAGATACAAATAGACATATATACACATTCCGATATACTACGTAGGATCACAGAGCGAGCTGGTAGTCCACGCGTTACACTATTTAAGCCATATATACAGTCTAGATCATCGCCGACTGCCACGGGACAGCCCCTGTCGCTGAGTTTACATATTCGACGAGGTAATCCCGTTGTGTCTTGGCCCGTTGCGTTGCGTTGGTTCCCGATGGGAATGTCGCCTGACGTAGCTCCAGATCGCCTCTCCATGACCCGGGAGTAACCGAGTGCGTCGCAGGGTCTTCGTAGTCAGCTGTAGCTGTGGTGCCGATCTTTTCCCGCAGGAAATTGTGTAGGGCGCAGCCCGCCATGACGATCTTCTCGACTTTTTCTGGCGCTAATGCGATGTTCGTCAAAAACACGCGGAACCTGTTGGACAGGATGCCGAACGCGTTTTCAACGACACGTCGGGCGCGCGACAGCCGATAATTAAAGATCCGATGATCCAGGCGCATGTCTCTGTGGCTGAACGGCTTCATCAAATAATCTTTGAGGGGAAAGGCATCGTCCGCCACAATGTAGTGACCCAAAGGCCGATCATCCCCGGGTAGTGGTTGGGTTGGGGGGGTGGGAACGACTCTGCTCGGTTCTCCAGAGCCTCTTGAAGGGTGCATCCGGAAAACACGCCGCCATCACTAACCCGGCCGTTGCATCCCACATCTACAAATATGAACCGATAGTCGGCGTCTACCAGGGCCATCAACACTATGCTGAACGTGTGTTTATAATTGTAAAATGTTGACCCGGAGTGTGCTGGGGGTTTGATGTGTATGTGCTTCCCGTCCAGGGCGCCGATACAGTTGGGGAAGTTCCATCTAGCCTGAAACTGGTCAGCGACTTTCCCCCACTGCTCCGGGCTCGACGGGGTCTGCAAAAACAAAAATACAACGACACTTAAAATTACGAAATTAAGAAATAAAGTTACACGTTTTTGGCGACAAACTAAATTGTTTTTCTATTCACGCTCGCAGGTAAACCGTGACGCCGACGAAGAAACAGAGGAGACAGAGGAGACAGAGACAGATGCCGATACCCCGAGTGTGTCTTCTCCCAATCTGAGTACGGTCGGCGACGATCCCCCAGAGGTAGGATCCTTCCGAAACAACACCAGCACCCCACAGTCCAAACGCAAGCGATGTGAGGCCGACGGAGGAGACGACGATCTCATGAACCTTGTTATCAAGAACCTGGAAGACACAAATGCCCCTCCAGACGACGCGCTTACGACTTTCGGCAAGCACGTTACCAACAGACTACGCACCATCACAGATCCGGAAGTGTTGATGGTTGTGCAGAATGACATTGACCAGGCGTGTTTCCGCGGGAACATGAAGATCCTGGCGGCGCGAAACTTGGCGCGCCAAAGAAACCCGCAGGCGGACACTCATAACAGACCCGGACCGTCGGGGAGCGGTGGTGGCTTTTCGTACGTAAATATGCTGGAGTCGGCTCAATTTTCCGAGTATGAAAACTAAAATAGTCTGTTAACGTTATTCAAGTGCGCCAAACATGTAGCTCTGAAACCTGCTGTGGCAGTTGTTACTGTATTCTAACGTGGTTACGGTTTTCATTTTAGGTTGTGTGCACTTCAATAAAAAACCTATATAAAACAATCTTACCTTTAAATAGTCTTCTTTCAGCGACTGGTAGATGGCGTCGCAGGTCTCGGGGACAATTTGGCCGATGGTGGTTGCCCCCACACGAAACAGGTAGCTGAGACTCCGGAAGGATTCACCTACAAACAAAATTATATTATTTCGGTTTATTTACATTTCGAGTTGTCGTGATTTAAAAATTGTGATTTACAATTCATAACAAATATGACAAGGACTAAGAAAATATGTTTGCTCAACTCAATTATATATCGGTTTATTTCAATTTGAATATATTTAAATGTGAGCGGAGACAAATATAATAAAATTAAGTCCTTACCAGTTGCAAGGAATCGCAGCGTGACGGCCAACCTCTCCGCAGCCGATATCGACGCTCGATATCTGGTGTTTTGGCGCGCGATACGACCCTCCACCAGGTGCAACAACTCGTCGAACTGCTCCGACGGCATACGGCTGAAGTTGGTGAAGGCCTGTGGCTCGTCCCTGCGTAGACCGGCCATCAGGGCATTGAATGCTCCTAGCTCCGGTCTTTGAGCGATGTGTGGCCGAACCCACACATTTCGAGCAATCCTCCGACGTCGTCGGCGACGGCGTATGACAAGCAAAGCGAGCGCAAGAGCCGTGGCTCGCTTTTGAGCAGTTGAACGCGGTGCCATGTTGCTGGTCAGTTTGGTCGAAATGCACAGCAAGCATTGCATTTTATGCGCGGCAAGGGACAGGAAGAGACCCTCCCCCGCCCCGGGCTATCACGCAGGAGAGGAGAGGAAGAGACCCTCCCCGCGCCGCGCCTCACCCGACGCCCGTTGCTCAACGTCCCCTCGCCATCCCCCGGGCCCGCAGCTTTCACACCTCACCGACGGTTCACGGCCCCGACGCCAGTCGGAGCGCTAAAAACAACTTGGCGCCATCTAGCATTGCTGACCGACGGCCGATCAACAACTGCTAGGAGGCGCTGCTGCCAGTGTAGTTCGCGCTAAATACACCAGGTTCGTGGAACGCAGTCGCGAATCGGACGGTATATGTGCACACATCCGATCGGTATATGTGCGCACCCTCTGTCGTCAGTTTTAAGTCGCAAACGGGATGGACCGAGTCGGAGCGCGTTGCGTCGGCCATCCAGTTTTAGTGCGCGAATCGTATACGGTAGGTGTGTACCGGGCATAAGCCGACTACAGATTGAGACGGCCGACACAGAAGCCTCACACTAACCCTAATCTCTAACGAACCTGCACACAGCAGCAACACTGATACTGTATCAGTCAACACCCCCCACCCCCACCCACCACCACCACCACCACTCCAGCCTCCCCCACCCGCCCTCCCACCGACTGCCGCCCTCCCCCACCCAAAGTACTCACACCTTCAGTGCCACTCTTCCCCTGAACCCATGAGTTCGTGGGTTCGAGCCCTGATCGAGTCAAACCAATTACTTAAAAATGTATGCTTGTCGCTACCTAGCCTGGTGCTCAGCATTATTAGGATAGGGTAAGGACTGGTTGGCTCAGTGTCAGGATAATGTGTCTGAGTGGGATATCGGGTCATGGTACCAGTGGCCTGATTTCCCAGTGGGGCAGCACTGTGAACTCGCCATGAGTGTGCACTGTCAGAAATCAGTACCCGTCCTGATATGGCCTTAGATGTTGCCAGGAAGTAAAACTCCAACAACCAATCAACCAACTGACACTCACAGTCACACTTCCAGTACAGGGGTGAAAACCAACCTATTAGAAAAACTGTGAAGAATTTTGACATGGGAGGGAAATTAACTGAGCGGGTAAATTCTTAATTTAAGAAGCACAATATATTCTTTATGTACATCTTCATATATACCCGCTACTTTTGGGTTGAAAAATATAATAAAACATATACTTTAATGCAATTTAAAAGTGAAATCGATGGCGTTTTATCGCCGCCATCTTGTCTTTTGGCATTCTCTCTGATTTCACCAACTCTGCACCTATATATGTAGCCATTTGATCCTGGAACGAGAGTTTCTACCTCCTGTTCCATACTAAAGCTATTTTCGCCAGTATTTAGACTACGTTATGGGTCACCCCTGTACTGTAAGTGTGGGGTGAATCTTTTATCTAGGAAGACTCTAGTAGAATGGGTCAGCAGCTACCTTTAAGGCTCAGTCACGCCTTACAGGACTGGGGAAACGGAGAGAAAATGGACACTATCCGGTGAAATAAGTCAATGTCCGGTTTATATACGGTACGCATCCGGTGTGTCTGTTCTCTGTCCAGTGGTGTCCATTGTGTACGGTGTCAAGTTTTGAACATGCACAAAACCGACACCGCCGGACTGATGTGTACGGTTGGTGGCCGGTTTAAGTCTGTTTAGTCCATTTTGTCCATTTCATGTCCGGTACCCATCCGTTACGTTTCTGGTTTGCTTCCTGAATAGTGTGTTGTTGCAGGAATTTGGTCCGTCGGTTTTGGTTTTTTTTCGGGATGGCCGTTAACAGTCCGGTATGTGTCCGTTTGACATTCGGTTCTTATCCGGTGTCGTCCGGTTATCAGCCGGTTATCGTCCGGTGGCTATTCGTTAATGTACGTTCCTTGTCCGTTTCATCTGGCCGTCTTTGACCCAAAAGCGTAACATTTCGACACATTTCGGTACATTTTGATACCGAACACCACCTGACTAGAAAATTCTTTGTCTGGTTTATGTCCGTTGCTCAATTCGGTATGGTGTGACAGGCACTTAAGAGATGTAACTCAGTGCACTAAAATCGGACCAGCGGTCTCAAAAGTAGAACCTGTCAAAGTAGGTGTACCTCACGCGTGGTACTATAAAGTAGTAGCCGATATTGGTGGTTAGAGCCTCGCATTGGTTGATGTCATTCTCCTGTTCTTTTCAACCACACACCATCATCCATAACAGTTTGACTGGGTCCCTTTTTATCGCCCCCCTCCCCCCTCGCCTCTCCCCCCCCCCCCCCTGCGTCCCGCAATCTGACGTGCTGCAGAGGGCGTTCCTGTAATCACGTGACACTTTGAAGTCGGACTCTGCCCTGATAACAGCGTCTCCTCATTAGCCCCGATTAAGTGTCTCGGCGTCCCTCCAGGGCCCGTATGCATGACGCGGGGGTAGCGCCCTACCTCTCGGGGTAGTAGGGATTTCAGGGGTAGCGGCGAAAAATTGCTATGCATGTATCCGGGATAAGACTACCCCGGGGGGGGGTAAAAGTCGGATAAGCTACCCCTACCCAGTAGCAGGTATAAGGCCGAGGGTAGGGACCGACTCGAGCCAAATCTATTGAATGCGATCATATTTAACAGAATTACATACGCAATAAGGGAAATTTTATCAATTTAACCCTAAATTCGAACCGTTATTAAGGCTACCGCCGCATTGGCGGCGATATTAATGTTGTCAAATCGACTAATGTAAAGTAAACAAATCGCCGCCGCCGCCTTGACGTCGCGTTCCATATACCTCTGTCACACTATGACGTTTCTCTCCAACGCGCGGCGACGTGTGTCCTTTTTTGGCGAAACGTCTCTGTCTGTCTCTGTGTCTGTGTCTCTGTCTGTGTCTCTGTGTCTGTCTCTGTATGTGTCTCTGTCTGTGTCTCTCTGTCTCTGTGTCTGTGTCTCTGTCTGTGTCTCTGTCTGTCTCTCTGTGTCTCTGTGTCTGTCTCTATATGTGTCTCTGTCTGTGTCTCTGTGTCTGTGTCTGTGTCTCTGCCTGTGTCTCCGTGTATGTGCCTCTGTCTCTGTATGTGTGTCTGTCTGTGTCTCTGTGTCTCTGTCTGTGTCTGTGTCTCCGTCTCTGTCTCTGTGTCTGACTATGTATGTGTCTCTGTCTGTGTCTCTGTGACTGTGTGTCTGTCTGTGTCTGTGTCTCTGTCAGTGTCTCTGTCTGTGTCTGTCTCTGTATGTGTTGCTGTCTGTGTCTCTCTGTCTGTGTCTCTGTCTGTGTCTCTGGCTGTGTCTCTGTCTCCATGTCTCTGTCTCTGTGTCTGTCTCTGGCTGTATCTCTGTCTCTGTCTGTGTGTGTCTCTGTGTCTGTCTATGTATGTGTCTCTGTCTGTGTCTCTGTGTGTGTCTCTGTGTCTCTGAGTGTCTGTGTATGTGTCTCAGTCTGTGTATGTGTCTGTGTCTATGTATGTGTCTCTGTGTGTGTCTCTGTGTCTCTTTGTCTGTGTGTGTGTCTGTGTCTCTGTGTGTGTCTGTGTCTCTGTGTGTGTCTCTGTGTCTGTGTGTGTGTCTCTGTGTCTGTGTGTGTGTCTCTGTGCCTCTGTGTGTGTGTCTCTGTCTGTCTGTGTCTCTGTGTGTGTCTCTGTGTTTCTGTGTATGTGTGTGTATTTGTGTCTCTGTGTGTGTCTCTGTGTATGTGTGCATGTCTCTGTGTATCTGTGTGTGTGTCTATGTGTCTGTGTGTGTGTCGGTGTGTGTGTCTCTGTGTCTCAGAGAGAGAGAGACAGAGGCACAGACACAGACAGATAGAGACACATACAGAGACAGAGACACGGACATAGACACAGACAGAAACACATACAGAGACAGACACAGAGACACAGACAGAGACACGGAGACAGAGACACAGACAGAGACACGGAGACACAGACACGGAGACACAGACACAGACAGAGAGAGAGACACTGATACAGAAACACAGACAGAGACACATACAGAGACAGACACAGAGACACAGAGAGAGACAGAGACACAAACACAGACAGAGACACAGACACAGACAGAGACACAGACAGACACAGAGACACAGAGAGAGACACAGACAGAGACACAGAGACACAGACAGAGACACATGCAGAGACACATACAGAGACAGACAGAGACAGAGACACATTCAGAGACACATACAAAGACAGACACAGAGACAGAGACACAGACAGAGACAGATACAGAGACACAGACACAGACACACAGACACAGACAGAAACACAGACAGAGACACAGACACAGACACAGACACAGACTCGGCGTTTTAATTTTATTTTCCACTCTGACGGGTCGCCGGTGAGAAACGTCGTAGTGTGACAGGGCCACTGGCGGCGGCGGTTTGTTTACTGTACGTTCGTCGATTCGAAAATATAAGTATTAATATCGCCGCCGTTTCGGCGGCAGCATTAATATTGCTTCGAATTTAGGGTTAATTTCATGAAATATCACTTATTGCGTATGTAATTCTGTTAAATATGATCGCATTCAATAGATTTGAGCTTACAAACGCAGAGGGATTTCCCAAATCTAAAAATAAATACAAGGGTAGATACCTCCTCGCCGCTTTGGCGTCATGCATACCCCGTGACCCATTTCTTACCCAAGGCGATAGCTACCCCGAACTCGGTCCTTACCACCAAGGGCGATAAATAATTCTTCATGCATACGGGTCCAGGGGGCGCCAGGCACCACGACGCCGCTTCATCAACAACTCACGGTCAGGTGTTTATGGGGTTTTCTGAGGTTTTTTTTTTTTTTTTTTTTTTTTTTTTGGTATATGGGTTTTTGTGGGGGTTATTTTGTGGCAGGAGCGCGACGTAGCTCAGGTGGTAGAGTGTCTGTCATACGATCGATCCTGCTCAATGGGCCCATTTGCAGTTAGCGCTATTTCCATTTCAACCAGTGGTCCATAACTAGTTCATCAAAGGCTGTGGTATGTGCTGTCCTGTCTGTCGGAAATCAATATAAAAGATCCATTACTGCTTATCAGAAAGAGTAGCCTATGTGGCAGCGGGGTTCCTCCAAAGAAATATGTCAGAATGACCATATGTTTGACGTCCAATAGCCGATGATAAAAATCAATGCGCTCTAGAGGCGTCGGTAAATGAAATAAACCTTTAGTGTGTTTAGTGGGGTTTCTCGTGTTTTTTCATGGGTTTTCTTATGCGTTTTGGGGGGATTTCTTTTGTCTTGTTCTGTGTTTTTGTGTTTCTTTTTCTATTTGTTTGTACATTACTTGATTAGGCAGGGGCATTTTCAGTCACAGACAATTGAGTTCTTTTCCTCGTTACACTGCTGAAATCTTTACCACAATTCAATTTCTTTTCTATAATTAAACTTACTGTCGTTGTTTTTGTTTTTGGGGAGTTTTCAGTCGCGTTGGCACACTGAAGACAAGTAAATCTGCAACAATGTATGGACACCGCCAAAGGCGGTCCCTAGCGGGCGTAATTAAACATATTGTATTCAATCTGTATTCAATCTTAGTGTTGCTTTACTCATTATCCTTTATAGTATAAATGCTGTATTATTTATACAGCATTTATGAATAATTAGCCATATTGTTTTGCTTATAATTTTTTGTTATGAATTTTTGGTTAACTTTAAATAAATTCAGCTCCTTACACAGTCCTCTTACTAAATCTAGTTTTCTTTTGCTGTGTTTAAACACTCTATGACACTCCGCCACAAACAAACTGATTATAGGTAAAATTGTTACTTGCTGATTTGTCATAAGGATGTATTTTACATAAATATGAACTTTAATGTAAAGTAACATTGGTTGCTCGGCTGGAAGATCACCCTTTAGGGAAGCCATTTTTGTGGTTAAGTCAAACTCAACTTATTAATTTGTCTTTTATATTACAATCTATTATACCATTTGTCTTATATCATAGTTTCATATTGCACCTGATAGAAACAATACTACAGAAATAAAGTTTGGCTTAATAATAATAAATAGAGGATTGAAGAAGGTATTCAGGTTAAAAGTAAAAATGCAGTCTACTCTGTCACTAACGGCCTCTGTCAATAACAGCAAAAAGTGCTGATCCCGTTAAGGCACCCCTTTAATTTAATAGCATTGCCTCTGTGTTTAACGGACAACTGTCTTATGCGGACAATGAGCCGTTTTTTCACCTATTTGATCGATATTCTCTGTCAATAATGACATGACATATATTTATAATATAGTAGAAATGACTAATTGTACAAATGACCAATTGTACAAATGACAAATTGTAGAAGTGACAAATTGTAGAAGTGATGAATAGTAGAAATGACTAATTGTACAAATGACTAATTGTACAAATGACTTTGTAAGGACCATCCTAATTAGTCAAGCATAAAAGAAAAACATTGGTTTCAACCCATTCCGTCAGTCAGTCTCTGCCTATAAAAGATCCCTCTATATAATGGCATCTTGTTCCAGTCCCATGGGTGTCCATTATAGACAGAGTAGACTGTATAAAATCCTGTAATTTCAGTTTGCGCTTAGTGATACTGGATGTAAATATACTGAGTTGCTTGGTGACATGACATCTGACGACATGTTTGCAGTTCAAACTTAAAGCTGCATAGTCCAATGAAGCATACACATTTCGGCTGACCGTGTACTTGGGCGGAGATCAAGCCGCTGTGAACTCGTTGACTTCGATCTTCAGACACAGTCAGGTGACTGATTCTCTGTGTATGTGAGTCGTAACATGATTCTAGTTAGGGGCATCCAAAGTTGTCTGCATCTTCACAGTCCTACAAAGACTCTGAATAACTATATATATATATATATATATATCTATTTATATATATATATATATATCTATATATCTATAGATCTATATATCTATATATATATATATATATATATATATAGGGGCAATGGGCCATGGATCATGTGAATACTATGGACAATGGAGAATGGATCAGGTGAGCCCATGGCCGCGCAGAAGCGTAGGTAGGCACGCCTGTGGGAGGCGTATGCTCGCTGTGTGTTTGGCGCGTACGCGGCCTGCTGGTATATGGCCACTTCCCGGTCCAGAGCCGCGCAGTCCATCCTATCGGGGCGCGAGCCAGGAGCCGAATGTGGCCCCGAGCGGGCCCGGGGGGGGGTGCGGCCCGGGGGTCGGTCATGGTGTGCGCCAGTGCCGCTTGGAGCCGCTCCGCTCCCCCGCGGAGCACGAGGCGGCTAGCCGCGTCTGCCACGACGTTGCAGATGCCCGGGTAGTATATTGCGCGCAATTTGAAATTGTGTGTCGCGGTCATGTAGTAGACCTGCCGGAGGTAGGCCATAACCGTGGGGTCTTTCGCGGTGCCCCGATTGATGATGGCGGCGGCGGCCTGGTTGTCCGTGTGTACGGACACTTTTTTGTTGGCCCAGGCGTGCGCCCAGAGGTGCGCTGCGGGCACCAGGCTGAGGACCTCTTTATAGTTAATGGAGAGGTGCTGGGTGCCGGGCCAGTCGGCGAAGGCGAGCGCGAACCAGGCGCCGTTGTGGTAGCCCCCCGCCCCATCCAGGCAGGCGTCCGGGGAGATGGGCGTGGCGGGGGCTGGGTCGAGTATGGGGGTGCGCCCGTTGTGGTTGTTGGCGAATAAGATCCACCAGGCTAGGTCCTCGCGCACCGAGGCGGTAACCCTGGCGCGGTGGGAGGGGCGGCAGAGCGCGCCCATGAGGTCGAGTAGACGGCGCAAATGCGTGCGCCCCCCATATATGACTTGGGCGGCCCAGTTCAGCTTCCCGCAGATGGATTGAAGCTCCCGCTTGGAGAGGCTGCGGCGCGCGGCCGCCCCCTCGGCCTCGGCTATGAGGGCCTGAAGCTTAACGCGGGGGAGGCCTAGGGTGAAGTTCACTGTGTTGATCTCCACCCCGAGGAAAGTTATGCAGGTGCTGGGACCTACTAGCTTGCCGGAGTTAATCGCGAATCCCAACTCGCGGAGGAGGGCCATCAGCTCCCCCATGAGGCGGCGGCACTCGCCGCGGTTGGGGTGGGTGACGAAGAAATCGTCGCAGTAGACCAGTATATGGTCGCCCCAGCCCCGAGCGCGCATGACACCCAGCGCTGCCTGCGTGAGCTGGTTGAATACGATAGCACTCAATCGCGCGCCAAACATTAGCCGTGTGTCGTGTAGATATGTGGGGGCGGGGTCGCCCGCGAATGTCCATTGCAGGCCCGCGTACGCGTAGTCGTGGGGGTGTATGCATACGCTGCGGTACGCGCTGGCCAGGTCCACCTTTCCCATGTAGGCGCCCGGCCGGAGGAGGGCGGCCGCCTGCTCAACGGTTGAGCAGCTGTATCCGGTCCCCTCGGCGTAATCATTGAGTGCGCCCCCCCTGGGGCGGGAGGCGTCGTGGATGAGGCGGATCCCCCCCCCCCCTCCTTGGGGATGGCGCCGAGGGCGCTGGTGATGTGCGCCGGGCCGTCGCGCCGGACGTAACGGCCATTCGCCATCTCGGCGCGCACCTGCGCCTCTACGGCCTCCCGGAAATCGGGACGCGTCGCCGAAGGGTGTTTTGGCTGCAGGGAGGGGGGGGCCGTCCACGTGCGTGTTGGTCACTCTGAATCCGTGGCGCACCCCGGCCAGGATTTCCGCGCGCGCTGGGGTGTCGGGGGGGAGCAGGCGCTCCCAAGCTTCTGGGATGAGCGCCCCCCCGGACCCCGCCTATTCCTTCTTCTGTTGCTCGAATTTACACGGGGAGTAGGGGCACTTTCCCGTGTTGGCGAACAGGCGGCATATGGTTTTGTCGCCCGCGGTGCTGGAGGCGGCGTCGGCGCGTCCTGCCCTGTGTTGTTGCTGCGCCCCTCCATGGGCGCTGCCAGGGTGACCGCTCCGTCCCTTTTGCAGAGGGGCGGGGCGCTGCCTGGGGATGAGGATTTGCATCTCGAGGTAGGTGGCCGCGGTCCCCCAGGCCGTGCCGTGCTCCGCCTGGACCTCCCGGTATTGTGTATCGTAATCGATCACGGACTGCCATTCAAAACGCGCCGCGAAGTTGTGAATGCTCGCCGTGTAGGACCTGTAGTATTCTATGTCCATGCGATCCAGGTCGCCCAGTTGGAGCAGGTGGGCTGCGAGGCACTGGTTGGCCGCGCCCCACTCCCCCTGCGTCAGGTACACGCACGCGCACGAGTCCTCCTTCGTTTTGAATTGAACGAGGCCTGAGGGGGGATCGACGATCTGCAGGTACTCCTTGCGCTTTTTCGCTATGCGCTCCCGCACGGTGCGCGGGAGGTAGTCGATTATCCTGAGCGCCTTGCTTGACTTTGCGCGGACGGTCAGGTTGTGGCGCGGGTCGGGGCCGGCTCCGTGCCGACTGGGGCGGTTCGCGGGGGCGGTGGTGGGCGCGATGTATCCCGTTGCGCCGGCGGGCCGAATTGCCGGCGCGATTTGCGCGCGGGTGCGCTCCGGCGATTCCGCGTCGTCGCTTCCTGTGTTGCCGAGGAGTCGGGCGGCTGCCGTGGAAGTCCAAAGCTGATCGAAGGCTGTGCCCGCCTCCAATATTGCGTGGCGCTCCTGCCGCGCCCTGTCGGTGTTCCGCTGCCGGTCGGCTGCCGTGCGGTCCGCCTGGGCGGGGGGGGGCTGACTGTCCTCCCCCCGGCTGGGGCTCGCGCCCCCACTGGTGCCGAAGCTGGCGTTCCCCAAGTCGCACAGTGCGGCCCGGAGGAGGGCCCGCTGCCCGCGTGAGATGTCGAGGGCCGCGAAATCGGTTTTGTCGATGGCGAGCAGCGCCTCCCTCGTTGTGATGTCCTCTTGGGACATCGTGCCCGTGGTCCTTCTGCTCAGTCCGGCCAGGGTGGCCCAGCTCAAGAAATCAAAATCTTCAAACTCGTTCTCCGCCATGATGGCGTGAGATGCGAAATACGCGCTAAGGGCAGAGCAGCTCTGACCGTGTGAGCTGGATGCGCGCCCACTGCTGAGTGAATGGTGAGCCGTTGGGAGCGTTGGCGGGAGAGAGGGACCGTTGCCTCCCCCCGCCTTATCTTAATGGCGACACGGACGGTTGCGCACCGTCGTGCCTCGCCGCCGCCGGCCGGCTCGGCTCCGCGCCGGTTGACCGCTCCCAGGGGCGGCAGGCGCCCGGCGCATCTTCCTCCGCGCTGCGTCTTTTTAAATCCCAGCGGCTCGCCGCTGGGTACATATATATATATATATATATATATAGGGGCAATGGGCCATGGATCATGTGAATACTATGGACAATGGAGAATGGATCAGGAACCATGGCTCCGGGGCCCATGGTCAGGGACATGGGGATATGAGGACATGAGGGCATGAGGACATGATGGCATGGGGATATGGATCATGCTACGACATGGGGGCCATAGGCGGACATGGGAAGACAGAGGGAAATATGGGGGAGGGGACATGGGGGACATGGCAGGAGATGCGGGTACATGGGGGAACATGTGGAAGGACATGGGGTGACATGGGAGAGGGACATGGATGACATGGAGGGACATGGCATGACATGGGAGGACATGGGGGAGACGGTGACATAGGGGAAGGGACATGGGAGTAAATGGGGCGACATATGGGGACATGAGAGGGACATGGGGGACATGGGGGGATATGGGGGGGGGGGGTGGACATGGGGAGACGGCCAACCAGGTCGTTGAGTGCGCGCCGGACGCCAGGCACCTTGTGTCACGTGACCGACCCGCGCCCGCCACACGCCCACAGGTTGTTGGTTGGTTGTTGGAGTTCTACGTCCTAGCAACATCTAAGGTCATATCAGACCGGGTACCGACTTGTGACAGTGCGCACTCATGGCGACTCTATAGTGCTGCCCCACTGGGAGACCAGGCCACCAGCACCATGACCTGATATCCCACTCAGTCACATTATCCTGACACTGAGCCAACCAGTCATTGCCCTATCCTATTAATGCCGTGTGGCTGGCTAGGTAGCGACAAGTAGCAATTTTTAAGTCATTGGTTTGACTCGACCAGGGTTCAAACCCACAAACTCATGGGTTGGATCCCCAATCTCCGAAAACAGGAGACAGACACTCAAGTCATTCGACCATCCCAGCAGGTGGTGCCAACAGGTGGTGCCCACAGGTGGCGCCCACAGATGGTGCCCACAGGTGGCGCCCACAGGTAGCGCCCACAGGTGGCGCCCACAGGTAGCACCCACAGGTGGCGCCCACAGGTAGCGCCCACAGATGGTGCCCACAGGTAGCGCCCACAGGTGGTGCCTATAGGTGGCACCCACAGGTGGCGCCCACAGGTAGCGCCAACAGGTGGTGCCAACAGGTGGTGCCAACAGGTGGCGCCCACAGGTGGCGCCCACAGGTGGCGCCAGGGTTAGGATAAATCGGCCAAACTACAAATGTGTCCACTAAGCAGGATCAAGAGAATGATCAACACTTTCACAGGTGGAGATCCTCCCGCATGAGCTACGTTTATAATTTGCAGTTTGGGCTATTTTCCGTTCCAACCAGTGGTCCACAACTGATTCATCAAAAGGTTGTGGTATGTGCTGTCTGAGTTAACGTGCATATAAAAGACCTTTTGCTGCTTATCGGAATGAGTAGACTATGTGGCGGCAGAGGGGTTTCCGATAAAGAAATACGTCAAAATAACCATATATTTGTACGTCCAATAGCCGATGATAAAATCAATGTGCTCTAGAGGCATGGTTCCATAAAACAAGCTTAATTTTTTTTCCGCACGCAAGGCCTGCGCTCTACCGATTAGGCTACCGCGCCCGGTGCAGGGGGTGAAGAGTGAGTGAGGGCAACGCATAGTGGTGGTGGTGGTGGTGAGGGGGGCATCCGGAGAAATTGGCGGGCGGGTGGGTGGCTGTGTGTGTGGGTGGGGGGTGGGGGGGTTTTCATTAGAGGTGACCAGGAGCGGGTCGTTGCGGCTCTTTGCACCTCCCATTACAAGGGTCGTTAAAGTAGAGTGAATGCGACCCTTTTCTCACTGCAGGCTTCTTTTAATTAAGGCGAACCCACTTCAACTTCAAGGATTTCTACATCAGTTTTATTCACCCGTCGTTGTGAATTCATGCAAGACTACAGTGAGCGCGCCTGCAAGGTCTGTCTGTCCGCCATCTCTGTCTCTCTCTCTCTTTCTTGGACTCTTCCTCTCCCCTCCCCTTCCCTCTCTCACACCTCCCACCTCTTCTTTCCCTTCCTCTTCTTCCTCCTCCTCCTCTTCTTCTTCTTCTTCTTCTTCTTCTATTTCTTCATCTTCTTGTTGTCCTTCATCTTGTTGTTGTTGCTCTTCTTCTTCTCCTCCTCTCTATTCCCATCTCACCCTGATGCTTCCCCTTTCCCTCTTCAAACCTCACTCCTTTCTCCCCCTCTCCCTGTTCTGTCCATTTCTTTTCTCTTTTTCTATTATTTCCTTTCTCCACCCACACATCTCCCTCTGTCCTCTCCCTCTCCCTGTCCCTGTCCGGCTCCCTCTCCCTCTTCCCCTCCCCCTCCCTCTCCCTCTCACTCTCCCTCCCCCTCTCCATCTTCTCCCTCTCCCTCTCCCTCTCCCTTTCCCTCTCCCTCTCCCTCTCCCTTCCCCTCTCCATCTTCCCCCTCTCCCTCCCTCTCTCTCTCCCTCTCCATCGCCCTCTCCCTCTCCCTCTCCCTCTCCCTCTCCCGCTCCCTCTCCCTCTCCCTCTCCCTCTCCCTCTCACTCTCTCTCTCCTTCTCCCTCTCCCTCTCCCTCTCCATCTCTCTCTCCCTCTCACTCGGTTTTGTTGTTGTTGATGCTGTGTTTATACTGTCCATAGCATGTAAGCTCGGGCTTGTTTTCAATGGTGGCCAGTTGTAGTAGTGGTTTAATCTTATCACACAATAGGAGGTGATAAGATGTTTTTGTTTCTCACACAGTAGCAGGTACACGGTGATTATTTAGTATATGTACATGTTTGAGCTTGTTTTGTGTTGGGGTTGGCTATCCAAGGTCAATCCGATGCTGATAATGATATCCCACTCAGTCACATTATCCTGACACTGAGCAGACCAGTCCTTGCCCTATACTAATAATGCCGAGCGCCTGGCTAGAAAGTGACACGTATACATTTTTACGTCATTGATTTGACTCGACCAGGGTTCGAACCCACAATCCCACGATCTACCAACACAGGATACAGACGCTCTAATCTAAGTCTAACTCATTCGGCCACCCTGTCTGGTTATATATATAGTAAGTATAATATTATACGGATATAAATCTTCGGCAGGAGGTATTATTTATTAACCGATATTCTACTCGAGTTAGTCTATTAATTATTAACCAATGCGTTATGTGCCAGGCTGCCGCCTCAGAAGCTGCGAGTCTACAGGGCTACAGTGGCGCCACCACCGGCGTTTAATGGTACTTACGAGCCAACTGCGTTCAAATCACTGCATGCAAAAACTGTATATATATATATATATATTTATATATATATATATATATATATATATATATATATATACATACATACATATAAGACTCCCCTACGAAATGACAAGGAGACCGGCAGATTGGGTTGGTTCGTTTATTTGACACCGGGCTGATCGATAAATACCCTACTTAATTCAATCAAAAGCAAGAAATGGGCGGCAACTGATGATTCCAAATACAGCGAGAAGCATTGAACGCCGCTGGGAACAGTAGGACCGTAGCAAAGCGGCCGGACGACAGCAGTTCATTAATAATACAATTGAGTTGAATCGCCTAATAAATAATTAAATAATTCTCCGAGCGTTTATATGTATATAATATATATATATATATATGTTATATACATAGTAGTGAGAGGCGGCTTTGATTCGTCCCCGTGTGCTGTGAATGTTTCCGAGAAGACTTATCCGTTTATTGACCAGGTGTGTTGAATTAGCTTCAATTACCTGACTGACAGCTTGTGGACATCTTCAGATGAAACTCTCCCCCACACCCCCCTCCACCACCCACCGCCCACACTTCCTCTAAACTCACAACCCACCTCAACCCCCAACCACATCCACCCTCACATTGAAGTTAAAACCATACGTTTGTGGCGCTAATCTGCTAATATTCGTTGAAGCTACAGAGTATTTTCAAAACTAAGGCCCTATCACACTGCGTACAGGCATGCCAACGTATATGACACACGCTGCTATACAGCGGGAATTTTGAACATGCTTAAAAATACTACTTATGATATAATAATAAACATAATAATAATAATAACAATAACAATAACAACAACAATAATAATAATAATTTTGTTTCCCCCCCACAAGATCAATGTACACACAAGTTGATATTGATATCTTTAATTTATTCACATGAAAAAGGAGAAAGCAGAAGTACAATACTTATGAGGTGCTTTTCCCAATTAAAAATAACACAGATAATGCTAAACTTACCCATAACTTATCTCAGCATACGCCAGTGGGCTGTTAACGAATATTACTTATGCCAAATGTACCCATAATTTGTCTCAGCGTACACCAGTGGGCTGTTAACGAATATTACTTATGCTGAATGTACCTATAACTTGTCTCAGCGTACACCAGTGGGCTGTTAACGAATATTACTTATGCCGAATGTACCCATAGCTTGTCTCAGCATACACCAGTGGGCTGTTAATGAATATTACTTATTCTGAATGTACCCATAACTTGTCTCAGCATACACCAGTGGGCTGTTAACGAATATTACTTATGCCGAATGTACCCATAACTTGTCTCAGCATACACCAGTGGACTGTTAACGAATACTACGTATGCCGAATGTACCCATAACTTATCTCAGCATACATCAGTGGGCTGTTAATGAATACTACTTATGCCGAATGTACCCATAACTTGTCTCAGCGTACACCAGTGGACTGTTAACGAATACTACTTATGCCGAATGTACCCATAATTTGTCTCAGCATACATTAGTGGGCTGTTAATGAATACTACTTATGCCGAATGTACCCATAACTTGTCTCAGCGTACACCAGTAGACTGTTAACGAATACTACTTATGCCGAATGTACCCATAACTTGTCTCAGCGTACACCAGTGGGCTGTTAATGAATACTACTTATGCCGAATGTACCCATAACTTGTCTCAGTGTACACCAGTGGACTGTTAACAAATATTACTTATGCCGAATGTACCCATAACTTGTCTCAGCGTACACCAGTGGACTGTTAACAAATATTACTTTTGCCCAATGTACCCATAATTTGTCTCAGCGTACATCAGTGGACTGTTAACAAATATTACTTATGCCGAATGTACCCATAACTTGTATCAGCGTACACCAGTGGACTGTTAACGAATATTACTTATGCCGAATGTACCCATAATTTGTCTCAGCGTACACCAGTGGACTGGACTGTTAACGAATACTACTTATGCCGAATGTACCCATAACTTGTCTCAGCATACACCAGTGGGCTGTTAACGAATACTACTTATGTCAAATGTACCCATAACTTGTCTCAGCGTACACCAATGGGCTGTTAACGAATACTACTTATGCCGCATGTACCCATAACTTGTCTCAGCGTACACCTGTGGGCTGTTAATGAATACTACTTATGCTGAATGTACCCATAACTTGTCTCAGTGTACACCAATGGGCTGTTGATGAATAATACTTATGCCGAATGTACCCATAACTTGTCTCAGCGTACACCTGTGGGCTGTTAATGAATACTACTTATGCCGAATGTACCCATAACTTGTCTCAGTGTACACCAATGGGCTGTTGATGAATAATACTTATGCCGAATGTACCCATAACTTGTCTCAGCGTACACCAATGGGCTGTTAACGAATACTACTTATGCTGCATGTACCCATAACTTGTCTCAGCATACACCTGTGGGCTGTTAATGAATACTACTTATGCCGAATGTACCCATAACTTGTATCAGTGTACACCAATGGGCTGTTGACGAATACTACTTATGCCGAATGTACCCATAACTTGTCTCAGCGTACACCGACGTGTTGGCGCAAAATCACATATGTCGGCATATGCTTATGCAATTCGTCGAGTGTCACAGGGCATTTAGATACTGGCACATTCAATAGGCACTTGTCGCTGAGTAGAAGGCCGTGCTAAGTCGTATTGAACGTATTATTGCTGAAACCTGTGGTGTCAACATTTTGTATGTGCACGCTAAAATTAATTTGCCATGTTTTTATTTCAAATATCTCCAAGTGGCCATTTAAAATAAAGGTTACTTCGAACAAAAGTAACGTAGATAATAACTGCATACGGAGTCATCAATGAATGAATAGAGGGTATGCACTGACATCATACTAAACGGAAGTGCGGCCATTGTGGCGATAGTAACCACAATAATAAACCCATTGTCATTGTCAATGGCCGTGAGCAATCTTCATACAGAAAAACCACACCACCTAGAAACAAACCGCTTGGAACACATACAGAAAACATGTTTAACAACCAGATTATATTAAATTGATAAGGTTAGGGTTCTGCATTTCTATTAATTTTGAATAAAATTGATGTGTTGCACTGCACATATCGGCAAACTGAACACATTGTCAATGGCCGTGAGCAATATTCATACAGAAAAAGTGAAATATCTCTAAAACTACACAACCTAGAAACAAACCACTTGGCACATGTACAGAAAACATATTCAACGAAACGATTATATTCAATTTATAAGGTTAGGGTTCTGCATTTCTATTAATTTTGAATAAAACTGAAAGAATGATCTACCTCTCTATGGACTATGTTACTGCAACCGACAGGTTGTTTACTAGTTGTTATCGCCACAATGGCCGCACTTCAGGTTGATGACGTCACAGTCATACCATCTATACGAAATTATCAAGGACTGAACATGAAATTATCAATGAATGAATACAGAATTATCAATAGATGAATATGGCATTGTCAACAAATGAATACAGAATTATGAACATATGAATATGGCATTATCATCAAGTGAATACGGAATTATAAAGATAATATACAGCCAGCATTATCAATAAATTAATATGGCTTACATTAGGTTATAAAGAAGGAATAGAGAAATTTCAACAGCATAACAACACACAAATCACTACAGAACTACCAGGTCAGAAACAGAGCCTGGCTAGAAAGCGACCAGTATCAATGCTATAACGTATAAGTCATTGGTTTCATTCGACCGGGAATTGAACTCCCGATCCCCCGCCCGGGAAGCCTGCGCTCTACCGACTCGGCTACCGCGTCCGGTCAATCTCCTTTTCCCTCTCGTCAACATTGTATCACAACAGAACAAACATGATACATGTTACATTCTCAAGCCATTAGGATCAAAACAAATGTGTATGTTGCTTGGTTGCTTGCTTGTGGGGTTGTTCATAACCTTACAACGGTTACCAGCTGCAGAACTGCAGCAATATAGAAAGGCACCGATAAATCGGTCCGATCTTTGGTTGAAGATTAATCTTCAGTAGGGATGGTTGTAGAAGCTGGGGGATGGGATGTCTTTACAACATTCAAAATGGTGAAGCGTTGGGACGGCAACAAATCTCACCGGTCTGGCGGTAGCACAGCACTCGTATCCAGTCGACAGCAGCGAGGGTTTAGGAGAAAGGGACGGCCAAAGGGGGGTACAGTGGTTCCAGCAACGAGAACAAGAGAGAGAAGATAAGGTACAAGGCCCCACCCAATTTGTATGTGGATGCAATACTCCGAAATACAAATCATTGTTTAGTAAACCATCAACGAATTGCTATCAGAACTCCCCCACACAATATTAACGGTCGCCTGGCCACTTCGCCCCCAACTTACTTCCGGGAGCCACTACAACCAACCACTTCCGGCGGCCTTGACCTCCAGTGGACGCGCGGCGCCTGCTGAGTTGCTCACCAGGGGGCGCGGTGGGTGCTGGGTGCCCGATGTGTTGAACACGTGTAGCTGTTTGATGTCGGGTCCGGCCGCCAGGGGTCAGTTGTTATTGTTTGGGCGGGAGATGGACGGGGGGCACCTCCGGGGGAAACAAGTGTATCAGCTTCTGATAACGCGTAGTGACCGCACATGCGCGGCAAGGTGTGTGTGTGGAGTGGGGGGGGGGGAGGGGGGGGGAGGGACGGTCCACAGGAGGTCGGTATCGCAGCGCCGCCAAGTTTAAGTTGGACCGACTCTGTTGTATGTTGCTGTTTTACGTCCTAGCAACAGCTATGGTCATATCAGGACGGGTACCGACTTGTGACAGTGCGCACTCATGGCGACTTTAGAGTGCTGCCCCACTCCGAGACCAGACCGCCAGCACCATGACCTGCTATCCCACTCAGTCACATTATTCTGACTCTGTGGTCAGACTCTTGGGAGGGAAAATTACCAGAGGAGGTCGGCATCTCGGCGCCACCAGTCCGACCGTTGGGAATGATAATGACCAGAGGAGGTCCTTATCGGAGCGTCATAAATGTTTGGTTGGTTGGTTGTTGAGGTTTATATCCTGGCGGTATCTAAGGTCATATCAGTGCACGTTCATGGCGACTTTATAGTGCTGCCCAACTGGGAGACAAGGCTGCCAGCACAGCATGGACTCAAGATACTAGTTTGTCATTCCAGCGGCACGGTGCATTGTGGGATGCGTGGCAGCAAAACAAACCAGTGAGAAGCACATGGCGCATGCTAATACACTGGTGGCAGTTGTGAAATGTGCTAGATTCAGCTCATCTCAGCTCTTGTTTGAAACATAGAATACCAACTAAAAATATATATATAATAAATTAAGATGTTAATCTTGTATCTATCATTGCTATTTACACCAATCTAATCAGCATGTCTTATGCCATCTGCATTTAGACCTAGACAAATCTAGTCATTCAGACTAGTGTTAGAACTATAGCCAGAGTCAGTCAGTTTTATTTATTTTATTAATGTTTTTATTGATATCCTATGGTTAAGAACATCTTCAGAGCTAGAACATAGGTAGGGTTAATCAAACATTGATTATATATTTCTTTGAAACAAGTTTCTGCTAACACATTTGACTTTTTAATATTTACAACAAGAATTACAAATGGTGATGTAAACACCAGCCTGTAAAGTGACTGAAATAGTATGTTTCTTCGCTCAAAATGTTTAATTATGGAGAGTTGTGTCTTAAACACATTCATTATATGTATTCTATTCCATGCAAGCATCCACATTTGTGCCTAATGTTTCTGTATTCCTATTAATTTTTTAATAAAATCAAAGTTTTGCACTGCGCATATCGGCAAACTCAAGTGCAGTACGTCTTCGTTTTGCTCTCGATCCCCGTTTTCAGCGCATGCGCAGTCGGAATGACGATCTCATCTATAGACCCTTTATCCCCATCTGATTGATTCCGTCGAATATTCATTAATTCACTCACTCCAAAAGCAACAAAGAAGACCACTGTAGCAAAAAAAAGAGAAAGAAGCACCTGTTATCACCGCGCCAGTTACTAACGTGAACCACCCCCCCTGACCACGTGACCCGCTCAATGAGACGTCACGTGGTTTATCTCCAAGGGCGGCAACATCAGAGGGACGCGGCCAACACCTGTTGCTATGCTTAGTTACCATGGCAACGATTTCCTTAGTGACCAGTCCTCGTGGTTACCAGTAAAACAAAGCCATTTCCTAAATTCATCTTAATTAGGAGATTCCTGCCAATTAGGATTTTAGTTTGTTTAAAAAGTTGCATAGTTCGATGAAATTATTACATTTTCTAAATCAAAATCTTGACTTAGATTTGATCCTACAAATCCAACTTAGATAATTAGTGGAGTTATTAAACATTTGTTGCATTTGTTGCTGCACAAAATCCATTACTACATCAGTTTAAAGTTGCATAGTCCGATGAAAACATCAAATTTTCAAAACCAAAACACTTATCTAGATTTGATTCTAAATATTCAACTTAGACACTGATTCACTTATTATTATTAAGCATTTGTTGCTGCCTGGAAGGGAATAATAAGTCATTTATTAGAACCTGGTACTACTGAAGTCTATGCTGTCACTTAGTGTCACAGTTTTGGCGTGCTTGCCAAAATTATTTTGGCATGTTTTGACGTCAAATATCTCCAAACTTAGCCATTTAAAATTAAAGAAACTTCAAACTAAAGTAAATTAGATTATAACAATTAGTGTAATATATTTATCTCAGTAAATAGCAAAGACTCAAAAGCATGGGACTATGCAACTTTGAAGAACCTGCTACTATTGCAGTATGTAGTGTTGGAATTTCCATGTGAGCACATTAATTTACCGTGCCCTTTTTTGTGTGTGTGGTAAATTAGGCATAACAAATATAATGTTCTTCAAGCTAAAGTCAAGTAGTCTGTAATGATCAATCTAGTATATTATTATAGTATAGAAAAGGAGAGCTGACCTAAACCTGAAGCTGAAGCTGAGATTCATTAGACCGACTCATGGACATCAATCACTCTCACAGCAGAGAGCTAAATGGAGAGCTGCAGTCAAGTAATGACAGCAGTCTTTGTCGCATCACGACCTACAGCATGATGATGATGATGATAGAAAATGACACAAACTCAAAACCATCTGACTATGCTGTTTGTTTGTTTATTGTTGTTTTACGTCCTAGCAACATCTATGGTCATATCAGGACGGGTACCGACTTGTGGCAGTGCGCACTCATGGTGACTTTATAGTGCTGCCTCACTGGGATACCAGGCAGCAACATGACCTGATATCCCACTCCGTCTCCCGTGTTGGTAGACCATGGGATCGTGGGTTCGAAACCTGGTCGAGTCAAACCAATGACTTTAAAATTGATACTTTTTGCTTCTTAGCCACGCGATCAGCATTATTACTAGTATTAGGATAGGGCAAGGACTGGTTGGCTCAGTGTCAGGATAATGTGACTGAGTGGGATATCAGGTCATAGTGCCGGCGGCCTTGTCTCCCAGTGGGGCAGCACTATAAAGTCTCCGTGAGTGTGCACTGTCACAAGTCGGTACCCGTCCTGATATGACCTTAGATGTTGCTAGGACATAAAACAACAACAAACAAATAAACACAAACGATATCCCACTCAGTCACATTATCCTGACACTGAGCCAACCAGTCCTTGACCTATCCTAATAATGCTGAGCGCCTGGCTAGGAAGCGACAAGTATACATTTTTAAGTCATTGGTTTGACTCGACCAGGGAACCCACGATCCCATGGTTTACCAACACTGGAGACGGACGCTCTAACTCATTCGGCCATCCCGTCTGGTCCGTCTGACTATGCAACTTTACTGATTGAATGTTGCCTGCTACAGTGCTAGTACTTAGTCAAAACCGCAGATTTTGATGAAATCATCAATTTATTAAAACCAAAGTGCTTACCTAATTCTTACCCTACATATCTAACCTGGGTACTGGTGTTTTTTTTGTTGGTAAAGTATTTATTCATCTGAATATGACATTTGTCAGTGCCGGAGCACTGGTCTTCCAGCCATCTTACTATTGTAGTTGACACTCTAAATAATCTAAGTTTGATCAGTGCTGTATTAGTTACAGCACCGATCATGTAGCATTAAGGGAGTGGCCCCTGCTGTATAATGTACAGCACCAGTCACTGTAGTTCATGCAGAAATGGGGAGCAGCACCGAGTAGAAGGTGTATACTCGGGGCAACTCAAACAATCGTTGTGGGTTACATTTTTCTCTTATAAAACAAGGTAAGTTTATAGTTGACAAGACATTCTGTCTGCCTTATATAGTGTTCAATGTGTTTACGCAGGTTGATAGTTGTGTAGGATGTTCGGTGTGTTGATGGTTTGTTCATGATGGTTAAGGGTGGTGGCAGGGGGTTTAGTACAACCATTTTAATATTTATTGCAGATTAACGGTCGCCTGGCCACTTCGCCCCCATTATTGGCGAACAAATGCTATGCTGATATACCTGGAAATGGTTATAAAATCCAATACTATGTCCAACATTTAGGTGTGAACACCAAAGTTAACGTTGCTCAGATTCCCTTCAAATATCGTGAAAGTTAATCCTTTCGAATAAAAGTTACATGAAACTAAACTAAATCTAAAAAATCTCCTAATTATTGACAGGAGATGTAAACTGCAGTGGTACAGCCATATTGCCAGTTCATCAGGTCTGGCCAAAACCATCTTGCATGGGACAGTGGATGGGAAAGAAGATGAGGCGGCCAACAGAAGAGGTGGGAAGACAACATCAGGGAATGAATGGACAGTCCTGCAGTTCGGCAAGTCTCAGAGGGCAGTGGAGAATGGGGGGGCGGGGGGGGGAATGGAGAAAACTGGTTGGAAAGTCATGTGTGGTGCCCTACCGACCCTCGTTGTTAGGCCCTGTCACACTTTACCGGATTGAACATATGGACAGAGCCAGACAAAAATATTCTAGTCCAGTGTACTTCGGACCTGAAATGTATCGAAACTTGGAATGGACCGCCCCAGATATCAACGAATTTGCAACGGCCAGATACCAGACTTTGACGAATATCAACGGACTGTATTCGGATTCTATTCGTTTCCTCAATCTGGCGAGGTGTGACAGGGGCTTAAGGGATTGATGGTGATGCTGGTAATTTATAACAGTCAACTTGATATATTCATCTGAAGAGACGGCAGGAACAACTCCAGCATCATCGGATTTATACAACTTTAATGATTTGGCTCTATCAAGAATGTTGATTGGTTGTTGGAGTTTTACATCCTGGCAACATCTAAGGTCATATCCGGACGGGTACCGATTTGTGACAGTGCACACTCCTGGCGACTTTATAGTGCTGCACCACTGGGAGACCTGGCCACCAGCACCATGACCTGATATCCCACTCATTCACATTATCCTGACACTGAGCCAACCAGTCCTTTCCATATCCTATTAATGTCTAGCACCAGTCTAGCCAGCAACATGTATCAATTTTGTAGTCATTTGTTTGACTCGATCAGGGTTCGAACCCATGGGGGTGGTGGGTACCAAGAGAAGCAAGCCTATCTGTGTTTCAAAGAAGGTACAGTAGATACCCCGCGAGGAGGAGTCCCCGCGCGGAATGTCGGGGTTTTGTATCCTTTTGGCGGTTTTCTGTCGCCGGCTCGCAGCAGACGACTTTCAGCGCGTGTCACTCAAGGCTTTCCCGCCATTATCGCCGCTCGCCCGACGTCGTTAGGTGCAGATAACCGCTGTATCCGGTAGCGCATGCGCACAGCACGCCCCGCCCGCTGTGTGTGTGTTGGGGGTGGGGGTGGGGGTGGAGGTGTGGTGTGGTGGTGGAGGTGGTGTGGGTGGTGTGTGTGGGGGGGGGGGTAGTGGGGGCGGGGGTGGAGGTTTCTTGGTGTCACGTGACATCAGTGAAGTGAACCAGAAGTGTGAGCTTCAGCCTTCCTCTTCCCCTCCCCCCCCCCCCCGCCACCCCCCTTTCTTCCCCTCTCACCCCCCCCCCCCATCCCCCCCCCCCCCCCCCCCGCTCTCCCCCCCCCCCCCCCCCCCCCGCTCTCCGAATTCAGAGACGCAGTCGCAGTCAGTCACACAGACAGTCGCCGATAGTCGCAGGCAGACACCGACGGACGTCGTGAGTCGCCGACAGAGGCCGATTGTCGTCGATAGTCGCCGACAGAGGCCGACAGACGCCGATAGTCGCTGACAGACACCGATATTCGCCGACAGAAGTTGACAGACGCCAATCGTCGCCGACAGAAGCCGATAGACGTTCGATAGTCGCAGCCAGACACCGACAGATGCTGACAGATGCACACATACACATATACAGACAGAGACACAACCACTAACAGACACACAAACACACATACACATAGACACACAGACACACATACACACAGACAAACAAATACACAGATACACATACACACATACACACAAACACACATACACATAGATACACAGACACACAGACACACAGAAACATAGACACCCAGACACACAGACACACAAACACACAGACACACATACACACAGACACACAGACACACATACACACATACACAAACACACAAACATACAGACACACATAGATACACAGACACACAGCCACACAAACACACATACACATAGACACACAGATACACAGACACACAGATATATATACAGACATGCAAACAGTTTGCTTGTTTTTTATAAAAAGTTTTACGTCCTAGCAGCATCTAAGGTTACATCAGAACGACTACCTACCGACTTTTGACAGCGCGCATTCACGACAACTTCATAGTGTTGCCAATATGGATACCAATTACCATGCCTCGTCCCATCCGATCCATACCAAGAGCCAGGCTTAGCAGTCAGTGTATGGCCAATAATATACATTAGTTGCTTCAAATAATGCCCGTTACATATCCTCAAGAACAATAAACTCCGATAATCAATCAATATTAATTCATGCCCCGAGGTTCCTACCGACCCTCCACCCCTCTCAGCCCGCCCACCCGACATGGTGGTTCAATTATGATAGTGAGACCTAAGAAATGGCGCCCCACATTCCTCGGGGAACGCTGGACATTCTTTAGGAACACCATCTTGAATCGTACAGGGCTAAAACATCCCCACACAGACACACGGACGCACGGACGCATATACACACATATACAGACACACAGAAACACTGACAGTG
>CM059200.1:65851379-65928790 GCA_030323885.1 Branchipolynoe longqiensis
GGGAGTGGGAGGTGGAGGGAGAACGGAGGGAGAACGGAGGGAGGGGGAGACAAGTACAAGGAAGAGGGAAAATGTAGAGGCGGCCGAGAGGGGATGAGGGAAGGGTTGAGGGAGAGGGGGTATACGGGCGGGAAGAGAGGGGTGTGTGGAGAGAAGGAGAGCGGAGCAGAGTCGAGGTGAGGGGAGGGGGAGAGAAAGAGGGAGGGAGAGGGGGAGGAGAGGGGACACGGAGAAAAGGAGGGAAGGGGAAGAGAGGGAGTTATACTCACATAATACTTAATATATCACGCATAAATAATATTGTAGTAGTCTGCACTGACCTATCAGGCAAGGAGCCGCATAGACAGGTAGGCGTGGGTAGCATGGTGATATCAGGGAGCCTAGGTGGTGTAATGGTTAGCACACTGGCCCATTTTCATCACCCCCATGACAATATTATATATAAATATAATCCTGTTTTCTCCGCAGGCGCCACGTGTTAGTGTTAGTGGACCAACGTAGCCAGTCTCTTTTGGCGGGAAACATGTAAAGCTGCCCGAACGTGAGCAGACGAGATTGAAGACTTAAAGCCCTGTCACACTACGATGTACGGCGTCAGCACGTACTCAACATTAACAAATTTGGCAGTACGTTGCCATTCATTGAACTATTCAGCGGCGGGGGGTATACACACAACATAATTATTAAATTAAAGTATACAGAATGCATCTCTGACATATTGCTAATGTATAAGACTGAGAGCATTCATCTGCCTCGCAAAATGTTTGCAAAATGTTTGCAAAACATTTGCAAAACACTCGCATACGCTCACGGAATGCTGACCAACAGTACATACATTACTCCATCGCTAGAAGTATGGCGTTTATGTTAAATATGCTGGATATATGGCAGGCATATGCTCAAAGTATGTTAGGAGTATGTAATGCATCCGTTGGCAGTATGCAGACTGTATGCGGACTGTAGGCAGACTGCATGTTCCCACCGGCTGAACGTACGGCTAACTTGCAGCAATGTATACCAACATATCCCTAACATACTCCCAACATATGGTGATGTATCCCGAACATACACACAGCGTACGTTCAACTTACGAGCCACACATCAACACACATTGACAATTTTGAGCATGCACACCAATTTTTCGGAGCCTCAAAACACGTCGACATAAGACGACATATACCAACGTATCTAGAATGTATACGCTGCTTGCCCAACATACACGCAACATACGCCGACGTGCGCCGACGTGTTGGTCGAAAATCACATACGTTGGCGCACCTTGAGGTGATACATCGCAGTGTGATAGGCCCTTTAGCGACTACTTAGCGTCCGATAAGAACGCCTAGAGGTTGAAAGCGCGGTATCTGCCTTATCTGTGTTATCAAAGAGGGTGGATATTTGGATACCAGTTCGCTTCCAGATTGAGTCAAACCGATGACTTTTTTTTTTAGGGAAGGGCAGATATTCATTTGCCATAAAATATACTAATGCCTGGTACACACCTACCGTTTGTGCGCGCACACCTCCCGTATACGATCGAAAACTGCCCGTTTCGCCCACAAAAATCGATTGGTGTGCGCTCCCCGCGCACACCTAGCGATTGCGATTCGCGTATAAAACTCAGTTTTTAGGGCTAAAAGCGGCCGATTACGATTGCGATTCGCGATTCGAAAAACGAATCAGCCCATTTTCAGTTTTAAGCGGGTCGGGTCGAGTCGCGAGTTTTAGTGCGCGAATCCTATACGTGGGTGTGTACTAGGCATTACTCATCTCACTGTTATCTTGTGTTCCTTCTGTACTGCAGTACTCTGTCTATAATGGACACCCATGAGACAGGAGCAAGATGCCGTTATAGAGATATGTCCGTTATAGGCAGAGACTGACTGACGGAATGGGTTGAGACCAATGTTTTTCTTTTATACTTGTCTGACTAGGACGGTCCTTACAAAGTCATTTCTACAATTTGTCATTTGTACAATTAGTCATTTCTACTATTCATCACTTCTAGTTCTACAATTTGTCATTTCTACAAATTGTCATTTCTACAATTTTTTATTTCTACAATTGGTCATTTCTACAATTAGTCATTTCTATTATATTGTAACTATATCATATGACATGTTGTTATTCACAGAGTGTATTGATCAAATAGGTGAAAAAACGGCTCATTGGCTGCATAAGACAGTTGTCCGTTAGACACAGGCAATGCTATTAAATTAAAGGGGTGCCGTGACGGGACCAGCACTCTTTGCCATTATTGACAGAGATTCGCTATAGACAGAGGCCGTTATTGAAAGAGTAGCCTGGATTCATATATATGTAGCATAATAAATTGTATGAAAATAAATAGGCGGGGAGGATATATCTACTTGTTTGCTGAATAACTGCGAAGGTACATATTTGTAATTAATATCGAAGAAAAGAAATCCCATCCGGGGTGCCTACAGGTGCGTCTACTAGTACTGGACCCGTCCTGATATGACCTTCGATGTTGCTAGGACGTAAAACAACAACACCAAAAAACTAGTACTGGACAAATTCAAAAGCCACTGGACTATGCAACATTAAGCGCTGCATTATATGATTATTTCCAAAAGCCGGGTGCAACACAATATAGCTGCTTCCTTCCATTTCACTTGCGTGTTTCTTTCTACTCGCTGTGTGCACACCAAGTCGCAACTGCCTTCGATAATCTCAAACACTGTCATCAGAGACACTCAGGGCAGACAGCAGAACTGTGTTCGCCATGGCTGGCTGACACTGCACATCCTCCTCCAGTTCAGATGCATACCTTTTGAGTGTCAGTGTGCACACATCTGAAAACATAAGGAAAATTCTTTAGTTAAAGTTGCATAGTCCGATGGTTTTGAATTTGTGTATTTTTTCTGAGATAAATATATTAGATCGATCACTAGTATCTACTTTACATTAGTTCAAAGTTATTTTAATTTTAAATTGTAAACTTTTGAGATATTTTGAGTCCAAACATGGACAATTAGTTTTGGCAAGCTTGCCAAAACTCTGACACCATAGACTTCTGCAGTAACAGGTTCTGTTAAATTGACTCAGTATTGCTTTATACGCAAAAACAAATGCTTAAGAAGTGCATCAGTATCTAAGTTAGCTATGTAAAATCAAATCTAGATAATTGGTTTTGTTTGGAAAATTTGATATTTCATCAGACTATGCAACTTTAATAAAAAAAAAAAAACCTGCTTAAATATTCAATTAACTTAAAAACAGTCACTCACCATCGCTTTTGTCATCGCTTTCACCTTCCCTGTTGCTGTTCCCTTCGCCTTTGCTTTCACTGTTACATTTGCTGTCACTTTCGTTGTTGCTTTCGCTATTGCTTTCATAGTCATTTTCATCATTGCTTTTGCCATTGTCGTTTGCTGCTGATTTCATAGCTCCTGTTACGGTCAATGTCACAGTTACGATAGTTGTCAACATTTCTTATGTCTGTGTTGATATTGTTCTCACTGTTTCTGATGCTGTTGCTATCCTTCTCACTGTCACTGTCAATGTCACTGTTGCAGATGCCATTGCTGTTGCTGTCACAGTTGCCATTGATGGTGGTGTTGCTGTCACATTCGTTGCTGCTGTCACATTTGCTATCTTTCTTGCTCTTGCTGTCACTGTCATTGTTGCTGTCACTTTGGGAGATGCCGTTGCTGTTGCTTCCACTGTTGCTGTTGATGGTGGCATTGCTGTCACATTCATTGCTGCTGTCACAGTTGCTGTCACTGTCAGTGTCACTGTTGCTGTTGATGGTGGTGTTACCGTCATAGTCGTTGCTGCTGTCACAGTTGCTGTTGCTTGTACTATCATCAACGATGCTGTCGTCATTGCTGTCACCACCACTGTCACTGTCACTGTCACTGCCACTGTCACTGTCACTGTCACTGTCACTGTCACTGTCACTGTCATTTTCACTGTCACTGTCACTGTCACTGTCACTGTCACTGTTTTTATTCTGATTATCATTTGTACTATCAATCATCATTGTAACATTATCAATATCATTGCTTTTAATTTTGTTCAATTATTTTTGGAACACGGGAGGCGAATCCTCAGTAAACCGAACCAACATAGTAAACTGAAACAGAACCCACAGACACGGCACGGAAAGAGCTTAACTCTGTTGACTTATGGGCAGAAGAGCTTAGGTGTGCTCACAGCAGTTGGAACCTGTGATCTTACTTACCTCCCCCCCCCCCCCTCACGCTCCCCCCACCCCAACTCAACTTGCACCCTCTTACTCAATCCACTGCTCGTTGGCACACACTAGAGAGCCGAGAGCCAGGCTATGTAGTGACAATAATCAATTAAGTTATTGCTTTCACTTGGCATGGGTTTGAATCCAATCATCTCACACATGGGAAAGGGTTGTTCAACTGATCTAATCATTCCCTTGGTAATGTACATTTACAATGGCATGTTCTGTGTTGTGTGTCACATGTTAATTGTTGCATGTTGTAGGTGGTCCATCGAATGATAATTGTTGCATGTTGCATGTCAATTGTTGCATGTGGTATGTGGTGCGTCAAATGATAATTGTTGCATGTTAATTGTTGCATGTGGTATGTGGTGTGTTGCATGTTGCATGTGGTGGGTTGCATGTTAATTGTTGCATGTTGTATGTGGCACATCAAATGATAATTGTTGCATGTTGCATGTCAATTGTTGCATGTGGTATGTGGTGTGTTGCATGTTGCTTGTGGTGGGTTGCATGTTAATTGTTGCATGTTTTATGTGGGGCATCAAATGTTAATTTTTGCATGTTTATTGCTGCATGTTGTGTGTGGTGTGTTGTATGTTGCATGTGGTGGGTTGCATGTGGTGGGTTGCATGTTACTTGTTGCATGTTGTATGTGGTGCATTGAATGATAATTGTTGCATGTTGCATGTTAATTGTTTCATGTTGTGTGTGGTGGGTTGCATGTTGCATGTGGTGGGTTGCATGTTAAGTGTTGCATGTTGTGTGTGGTGTGTTGAATGATAATTGTTGCATCTTGCATGTTAATTGTTTCATGTTGTGTGTGGTGTGTTGCATGCTGTGTGTGGTGGGTTGCATGTTAATTTTTGCATGTTCTATGTGGTGCATCAAATGATAATTGTTGCATGTTGCATGTTGCATGTTGCATGTTGCATGTTAATTGTTGCATGTTGTGTGTGGTGTGTTGCCTGTTGCATGTGGTGGGTTGCATGTTAATTGTTGCATGTTGTATGTGATGCATCGAATGATAATTGTTGCATGTTGCATGTTAATTGTTGCATGTCGTGTGTGGTGGGTTGCATGTTGCATGTGGTGGGTTGCATGTTAATTGTTGCATGTTGTATGTGGTGTGTCAAATGATAATTGTTGCATGTTGCATATTACTTGTTTCATGGTGTGTGTGGTGTGTTGCATATTGCATGTGGTGGGTTGCATGTTAATTGGTTCATGGTGTGTGTGGTGTGTTGCATGCTGTATGTGGTGGGTTGCATGTTAAGTGTTGCATGTTGTATGTGGTGTGTCAAATGATAATTGTTGGATATTAATTGTTTCATGTTGTGTGTGGTGTGTTGCATGTTGCATGTGGTGGGTTGCATGTTAATTGTTGCATGTTGTATGTGGTGCATCAAATGATAGTTGTTGCATGTTAATTGTTGCATGTCATGTGTGGTGTATTGCATGTGCATGTGGTGGGTTGCATGTTAATTGTTGCATGTTGTATGTGGTGTGGTGCAAGCTGTGTGTGGTGGGTTTGCGTGTTAATTGTTGAATGTTGCATGTCAATTATTGCATGTTGCTCATCACATACTGCATTAACGTGTTGCATGTTGCATATGACATGTTGCATGTCAATGTGACTCAAAACACATGTACAATTTGCCTTTCCACATGCCACAATCCACACAATGCATATTTCATACCAAAATTGTATGTCAAATCTCACACATTGGATATTGCTTGTTTCATGCCACAGATCACAATTCACTTGTTGCATGTCACATGTCACACATTGCTTGTTGCATGTTGGCAGCCACACATTGCTTGTCACGTGTCCCATGTCCTATATCCCATACTGCATGTCCCATGTCCCATGTTGTCTGTTCCATATCCCATGTTGCATGTCTGATATCTCATGCCTCATATCCCCCCATGTTGCATGTCTGATATCCCATATCACATGCTGCATGTACAATATCACATGGTACATGTTTCATCACAATCCCAATGCCCCACACCCCATGCCCCATATCACATGTGTCATATCACATGTTGCATGTCTCATATCACATGTTGCAAGTCCCATGCCCTATACCCCATATCCCCAACACCCAACACCCAACATCCAATACCCAACACCCAACACACAAACCAACCAACTCACAACCAACCAACCCAACCTCCTCCCTCTCCCCCAACACGCTCCCCCCTACCCACACACCCACACAACACTCACCCACACAACCACCCACCCACACCCACACACCCACAACCACTCCCACGCACCAAACCCCCAACCACAACCACACCCACCCACACCCACACCCTAACCGTAAGCCACACCCACCCACACCCACACCCACACCCGCACTCACACCACACCCACACCCACACCCACACCCACACCCACACCCACACCCACACCATAACCCAAACCACTTCCCACACCACGCCCACACCACCCTTACCCACAACTTCTCCCACACTCCACGCACCCAAACCAACCACAACCACACCCACCTCAACCACACCTCACCCAAGTAACCCACACCCAACCACACCACACCACACCCACACCCGCACTCACACCTCACCCCCACCTCCCTACTTACACCCTTTCCATCTACTGTTACTCCCTCAATCCACTGCACCCACCCCAATCACCACAACATCAACCACACTTCCATTCATAACCTTAACGTATCCCTCACCAACCAACACCCTCTTACTTATAGCTGCATTCACACCACACCCTCAACCCACACCCACACACACCTGACCTCACCTTGCACCACACCCACATCACCCACACATCCACCCACCTACCCACACCCACACACCCACAACCACACACCCACAACCACAACCACACCCACCAACCACACCCACACCCTCACACACACCTGCACCCAAACATCCCACCCACCCACACATCCACCCACCTACCCACACCCATACACCCACACCCACCTACCCACACCCACACACCCACATCCACACACCCACACCCACAACCATACCCCACCACCCCCCCCCCCCCCCCCCCCCCCCCCCCACCCCTCCCACAACCTCAACCACAACCACAACCATACCCCCCCCCCCCCCCCCCCCCCTCACAACTCTCACACAAGCTGCATTGGTCGTAATGCGAAGCATTTCGTTTGATGCGAGGGAAGGGAGAGCGACTCACCCCCCCCCCCCCTACCCGGGCTTTCACCCAGCATTCGCGCCTCGCGCGACGCCCGCTGCTCACCCAGCACTCCAGCCGCCTTCCAGCTCTCTGCCCTCTTCTTCTTTGGCTCTACTCCACCTCGGACCGCTGCTCCTCTGCCGACCCTGCACCATGCCCGGCCGCGGCAAAGGGAAGAGTCGGAGAAACTCCAAGACCTCCGGGATGGCCACACCAGGACCCTCCTCGGGCTCCCCGGGTAGCCCCGTCCCCTGTACGGCCCCGACCTCCCCGGCAGCACCCTCGGGCCAGCCCAGCAGCGAGACGGCCCTCCTCATCGAGGCCATCACCCGCCTCACCAGACGCATGGACAGAGACCTGGACGACAGGGGGGAGGCCCGAGGGGCCCCGCGGAGCCCCCCGCCCACGCCGAGGCGGGAGCCCGCCTGCAGCCTGCACCACGTCCCGGCGCCTCGGGCGTACGCCGCAGCCGGGAGCCGGCCGCCGCCTCCACCTCAAGCGACTCAGCCCGGGGGCCCGCACCTACAGTACCAGGGCTACACCCGCGCCCACGCCAGCTCAGCACCACCGCCCACCTACCGCCCGGATCCCGAGGAGTACAGCCCGGCATCCGCGGCCGACGCGGTCCGCGAGCTCCTCGCATCCGCCGAGGCGCATCGCACCGTGCGCCGCCGAGGGATCCCAGCCGATTACCTCTTCCCTTGCGACCTCGTGGAGAGGGGTGCGGGGCGCAAGGCAGTCAAGCTCGGAGAAGCAACCAAGGACGAGTACAGCCTCGCCCTCCTCTCCATGGTCAACCACCCATCCTTCCCGGATCACTCCCTCCAGGGCCTACACCAACACCACCTCACCCTCATGAGAGACGTCCTCATCCACCCCTGGCCGACCGTCCGCCGGTACTCGGAGACCATCTTTTCCTGGATCGCGGACGGAAGGCTCCCCCAGGGGTGGCATGACCCTGTGGCCCTCAACGCGCTCAGGGTCGACTCCCTCACCACGCCCACCACCCCGGCAACACCAGCTCCCCGAGGCGACGATGGGGCCCGAGGCGCACACCTGCCCCGGCAGCAAGCCGACACCCGCACCGCCTACGATAGGCACGCTCACGGGGCTCCCTGCTCCGCTTGGAATCGCGATACCGCCTCGTGCGATCGGGCACCCCTCGGAGAGGCTCAGGGCGAGGTGGGAGACAGGCGCCGGCACGTCTGTGCGTACTGCGCCAACGTGCGGCGCATATTAACAATGCACAGCGAGGCCGGATGCCGCACCAAGCAAGCCCGTGAGCGCCAGACCCCGGCCGCCTCGGCGGATTTTTGATCCGCCGGCCTCCCCCCGGCTGGCCCGGGGGGCCTAGCCCGGCGCCTCACCCCAACCATTCCCGACAGCCCCGCGACTCCCACCGACGGCCTCCCAGCGAACACCGATCGAAACGCCGCCCAGAAGAAGCCGAGGATCATCACCTCGCACCTCACACCTCATACGACTCAGCCCAGCCTCACGAGAGACCCACCCAGCCCAGCCCTGAGGAGTTCGCTGCCCCCCTGCTCGACCCTCGCCGGACCTCCTCCCCCCGAGCCTCAGGAGCGGGCCTCCCTTTTTTGGTCGCCCACTCCCCTTCCACGTAGGCCCCGGACCCTCCTCTCAACCAGGCCTGCCTCTCCGGGCCCCGCCTCGGGCGCCCCGCGCCCCCGCCTCGGGCGCGCCTCGAGCCCTCTCCTTACTCTTTGGCGGAGGGCTCCTCGGCCCCCCCTCTGTTGCCCTGCTTGTACCGTTTACCTTACATTTCTCATATGTTTTTGTTCCTTCTCACTGTTCTCTGTATTTGCCCGAGGCGTCACAATAAACGCCTCAGCTTTCCCATATCCGCCTCTGTTCTTCCTTCTCGCGCATTGGTCGTAATGCGAAGCATTTCGTTTGATGCGAGGGAAGGGAGAGCGACTCACCCCCCCCCTCTACCCGGGCTTTCACCCAGCATTCGCGCCTCGCGCGACGCCCGCTGCTCACCCTCGCCCTCCCCCGGCCCTGAGCGACTCACGCCTCTCCTGCCACTGCTCACTTTCCCCCTTATAAGGCCGCCCGCCGGCCTCCCTCAGGCACTCAGCCTCCAGCCGCCTTCCAGCTCTCTGCCCTCTTCTTCTCCACCCACCCACCCAACTTTCCCTCCTGTACCCTCCCCCCTCTGCGGCGGAGGGCTCCTCGGCCCCCCCTCTACCAACTCTGACACTGCTCCTTCTGAGCCCCTCCTCTATTTATCCTCTGCTCCTCATGAGCCCCTTACTGTATTGCTCCTCACGAGCCTGTTGCTCCTCATGAGCCCCTCTTATTGCTCTCTGCCTCCTCAGCCTGTGTTACCTCCTCTGTTGCCCTGCTTGTACCGTTTACCTTACATTTCTCATATGTTTTTGTTCCTTCTCACTGTTCTCTGTATTTGCCCGAGGCGTCACAATAAACGCCTCAGCTTTCCCACATCCGCCTCTGTTCTTCCTTCTCGTGCATCAAACCAGCGTGTTGGGCCATATTCATGTGTAGGTGCCAAGGCCTTAACCATGGCTACTGTAGCCCCACCCGGTTAACGGTGGAAAATCCGTAATTATGTGTCCGTGCCTACGCAAACCGCCGACCGTAGCCTAGGCTAAGCTACTCCGTTTTCAAACCAGGGTTAATTGCTAGACGCACCGGTTAGTGTGCGTGTGAGGCTCTCAATCTATTAAATGCTATCATATTTAACAGAATTACATACGCCATAAGTGAAATTTGATCTCTGTATGTGTCTCTCTCTGTGTCTCTGTCTGTGTCTCTGTCTATGTCTGTGTCTGTGTCTGTGTCTGTGTCTCTGTCTGTGTCTCTGTCTGTGTCTCTGCCTGTGTCTGTGTCTGTGTCTCTCTCTGTGTCTGTGTCTGTGTCTGTGTCTGTGTCTCTGTATGTGTCTTTGTATGTGTCTCTGTCTGTGTCTCTGTCTGTGTCTCTGCCTGTGTCTGTGTCTGTGTCTGTGTCTGTGTCTGTGTCTGTGTCTCTGTCTCTCTCTGTGTCTGTGTATGTGTCTGTGTCTGTGTCTGTGTCTCTGCATGTGTCTCTGTCTGTGTCTCTCACTGTGTCTCTGTGTGTGTGTCTGTCTGTATCTCTGTCTGTGTCTCTGTCTGTGTATCTGTCTGTGTCTGTGTCTGTGTCTGTGTCTCTGCCTGTGTCTCTGTCTGTGTCTCTGTCTGTGTTTGTGTCTCTGTCTGTGTCTCTGTCTGTGTCTCTGTATGTGTCTCTGTCTGTGTCTATCTCTGTGTCTATGTATGTGTCTGTGTCTCTGTCTGTGTCTCTGTCTGTGTCTCTGTCCGTGTCTCTCTCTGTGTCTGTGTCTGTGTCTGTGTCTGTGTCTGTGTCTCTCTCTGTGTCTCTGTGCGTGTCTCTGCGTGTCTCTGTCTGTGTATCTGTGTCTCTCTATGTGTCTATGTATGGGTCTCTGTATGTGTCTATGTCTGTGTCTCTGTGTATGTGTCTGTGCATCTGTCTGTGTCTCTCTCTGTTACTCTGTCTGTGTCTCTGTCTGTGTCTCTGTGTGTGTCTCCGCCTGCCTGTGTCTGTCTGTGTTTGTGCCTCTGTCTCTCTCTCTCTGAGACAGAGAGACATACACACACAGACACACACACAGACACATAGACACACACACAGATACACAGAGACACACACATACACAGAGACACACACACATACACAAAAACACACACAGAGACACAGACACACAGAGACACAGACACAGAGCCACAGACACACATGCAGACACACACATACACAAAGACACACACATACACAGACACACAGAGACACACACAGACACAGAGACACACACATATACACATGCATAGACACAGACACATACACAGACAGAGACACAGACACATACACAGACACAGAGACACAGACAGAGACACATACAGAGACAGACACAGAGACACAGAAACAGACACAGCGACACATACAGAGACACAGACACACACATAGAGACACAGAGACACATACAGAGACACACACAGAGACACACACACAGCAACAAATCGCCGGCCGCATTGGCGGCGTTATTGTCAAATCGAGGGAATTCCCAAATCTATAAATAAACTCACGGTTAGCTATCCGCGGCGGCTTTGACATTGGTGAATACTACTTGACCTATTTCTCCAACCCGCCCCTAGCCTCGGATAGCTACCCCAGAGCTAGCGTGTAGCTCCGGCTAAGCCTGGCACGACTACATGAATATGGCCCTGGGTTCCTAAATCCCCTCTAACTCTCCGGCGTCCTCATGGTGCTGCGACATTCAGGTTCCGCGCGAGAATCAAATCGAGGAGTCCTGATTGTGCTTCCACTCGCAGATACACTGCCCGCGAGTGGGATTTAGGATCCCGGACCGCGTCCTGGTGTGTGGTGACGTACGTGATCTCGCGAGAGAAGTCGGCAAACTCGCTCGAGTTCGTCTAATCCTCTAATCCCTGCGCACCGCAATCCTTGGGGGATGGAGAGGATTAGCAACCTAATCCCGCCCGTGAGAGGGAGCGGGGCACGGGAGTTGTAAAGGCAGAACTGGTATTGCACACGCACAGGATCCAAATTCAGTTGGCTTTGTACATTTGGTGTTTCTCTTCAAAATGTGACTTTTGGGCCTTACTACTTTTATATATATATATATATATATATATATATATATATATATATATGTGTGTATATATATATATATATATATATATATATGTATGTGTATATATATATGTGTATATATATATATGGATGTATAACATCACAACGGAGTTTGACGCCCCTGCCCTGCAGTGTTGTAAACCACTGCCGTGTGGTACAGGTTCTTGACAGAACCGAAGGCTAAGGGAGCAAACCCTAAACAGAAAACCATGTCACTGTGGCAGCATTACGGGCGATTGATTTATGGAACTCCCAACATCTCCCGACCAGCCACTGCAGGGACAAATAGTTTTGCGCCTGTCTTGACATGTTCTTGCCGGTGTTAAACCTCTATTTGCTCCCCAATAGAGTGCTGCTGGTAACTTGCAAAAGCCAGCAGCACTTCAACACTTTTGCAGGCAGCTTTCATGAAATGACTATATCAAGTGATGGACGCATTGATGCTGAAATACAGAGGAGGATGGCCAAGGCTAGCACATCTTTTGGCCGACTATGCCAGAGACTCTGGAACAACCACCATGTGTCCATTTGTGTCAAAGGCAAGATCTACCATGCAATTGTGGTATCCACCCTACTATACGGAGCCAAGGCCTGGACAGTGTGCAGGCGACAGGTGAAAAAGCTGCATGCCTTCATGATGCGACATCTGCGTCCAATCATGAGGCTAACCTGGAAGGACAAAGTGACAAATAAGGAAATACTCGAACGGCCGGGGCTGCTCTGTATGGAAGATCTTCTGATCAAAAAGAATCTCCGGTGGACTGGACACCTCATGAGGATGTCATCAGACAGGCTACCAAAGCAGATCCTCTATTCTCAACTGTCTTCTGGCTACAGAAAGAGAGGGCACCCTCGTCTCCAGTTCAAGGATACCATCAAGAGAAACCTGAAGCTGAGAGACATTAAGACCGACTCATGGACGCAACTCTCACAGCAGAGAGCTAACTGGAGAGCGGCAGTCAAGTAATGAAAGCAGTCTTTGTCTCATCGCGACTGACAGCATGATGATGATGATGATGATGTATAACAAATTATGCGAGTATAAAGACATGTAAGGGAATTATAATCATTATTGTTATACTCCGTAAGATCCAACACTCTACTTGTGGTGCCACCTGTGGCCTCCTCGCCTAAACCGGATGTAGACCAGTGCCAGTCACACCGGAGGATCTTTTAAAAAATATGTGCTGTATAAGTAATTATACGAGTATAATTATATGGAAACCGATTATCCATGAAAGTTTCCTGAGTTCAGATCAATCTGACACTATACCTACTAACTGAGACTTTTGGTTGGTTGTTGGAGTTTTATGTCCTGGCAACATCTAATGGCATACCAGTGTAAAATTGTCCGATATAATACATGTAAGCCGAGGTGAAGTTACTATAATAAATTACAAACTGTCAATATAATGATAAATGTTAAAATATAAAAACCCAAAGGCATATGAGGGATGTGTGAAATTGGTAAACTATTATTCATTGAGTATAGAATTTGTATAATTGAATAGTCTTTAGAGGGAGTGTCACTTCCGAGTTTGACTAAGAACAGTCTTTGGAAGAGTCACCTCACATGCCCCCTCCCCCCCCCCCACATGGTATTGTTATGATCATTGACCACTGCATTGTACTCTGATTGGAGGAGTGAGTCATGTGACCACTGCATTGTACTGTGATTGATGAATGGAATCATGTGACAACGGCCATCTTGAATCTTGAAGAACCTATATAAGCCAATAAACTAAAGAGTCTCATTCTCTTACTTTCACTCTAACCCTGTTTCCTTCATTACCTGTAGTGCTTTCATTTGACCTATTTACACCACCCACACCCACCAGCCGGCACGTTTACACCAGGATGGGTACCAACTTGTGTTTGTTTGTTGTTGATTTAAGTCCTAGCAATATCTAAGGTCATCAGGATGGGTACAGACTTGTGACAGTACACACTCATGGTGATTTTATAATGCTGCCCCACTGGGAAATCAGGACACCGGCAATATGCCCCGATATGTGACTCAGTCACATTATCCTGACAGTGAGCCAACCAGTCCTTGTCCTATCCTATTAATGCCGAGCGCCAAGCTAGGAAGCGACACGTATCAACTTGATAAGTCATTGCTTTGACTCGATCGGGAACCAAACTCCTGATCTCCTGCACGCGCCCGGCACTAACCGACAATCCTCCAGTCATCTACTGGTCAGGCCTTCTGCCTCGCCTGGTGGCGCCACCTGCCGCATCCTTCTCGCCTGTCCCCGCCTCACAACTGTACCACTTGCTCCACAATTTTTATCTTGTCAGCACCCGCTACCTCTTCACATACTAGTTTCTCTCACCCGCCGGCCCTCGAAGACCTACACGCATTCATCCAAGTTCTACAGGGATCAGAATACCAGCGCTTTGGGTGGTGACAACCTATTCTGATGAATATAAACACTTCACACACCATTTTTTGTTAGTATTTTTGTTATGAATGTGTAGATGGTGTTGTATAGTGGGTTCAAATGGGACCAAGTTAGCAGGTGTTGGGGATGTGAGAGTTTAGGACTATAGGGAGGGGAGCACAGGGCGCGGTGGCTTAATCGGTAGAGCGTGGGCCTCGCATGCAGAAGGTCGGGAGGTCGTTTCCCCGTTGAGTCAAACCAATGACTTTAAAACTGATACTTGTCGCTTCCTAGTTTCCGGATTGGCATTAATAGGACAGGACAAAAACTGGTTGGCTCATTGTCAGGATAATGTGACTGAGTGGGATATCGGACATGGTGCCCACAACCTGATTTCCCAGTGGGGCAGCACTATTAAGTCACCGTGAGTGTGGACTTCACAAGTCGATATGACCTTTGATGTTGCCAGGACGTAAAACTCCAACAAACAAAACAAACTGGGGGGGGGGGGGGTGCTGGTTAAACGTGGGATCTCTGATGATCCATTCACACAGTCGCTGAATGGAAGATGCCTCCACGAACATGCTTCATTAACAAATCACTGCCCATTTTGGTGTTTGCTTAGTGGTTGGTGCTTTACAACCTGGCAACATCTGAGGATATCGAGGATTTGTTTGTTTGTTTGGGGCTTTGCATTCTGGTAACGTCTGAGGTCATATCAGGATGGGTACAAGCTGGTGAAAATGTGAACTCACGGTGACTTTATAGTGCTGCCCCACTGGCATCATGACCACTCAGTCATGCTGTGGCCTAATCGGTAGAGCGCAGTCGCGTCAAACCAATGACTTTAAAATTCATACTTGTTGTTGCTTCCTAGCCTGGCGCTTGGCATTAATAGGATATGGTAAGGACTGGTTACCTCAGTGTCAGGCTAATGTGACCGAGCGGGATATCGGGTCATGGTGCAAGCAGCCTGATTTCCCAGCGGGGCAGCACTATGAAATCACCATGTGTGTGCACTGTCACAAGTCAGTACCTGTCCTGATATGACCTTAGCTGTTGCCAGGATAACACTCCAACAACCAACCAACAGCATTATCCTGATACTGAACTAAGCAGTCCTTGCCCTATCCTATTATTGGCGAGTACCATGGTAGGTAGTGTGAAAGGCCGCGCTTGGTCAGTTCCACCTGTCTCTTGAACGCAGCGCGATGATGACAAGAAGAAGCATATGCTTCCATGTTTTATTCACTATCTCCGCCCACTGCGGGATCACAAAACCAATTGACCCACCCCCTGACCAGCCAGGTCACAGGTAACCTCTCAAGGGGGGTGGGTGGGTGGGGGGGGGGAGCTGCTAGCCAGACGCAATGGGGGGCAGTCTACCCAGGGACCCGCCCACTGGGTACTCTGCCACCACCTGTCGCAGTAGAACTGAAACAGTGGATGGTGTAGTCTCTGCTGCCGCCAAATGTGGTAATGGTGCTGTCACATTACGATGTTACTCGCCAATGCGCATCGACGTGTGTCACTTTTTGGTGAAACATCGGGAGATGTCTGGAAGCGTTATGAGCGCATTAGGTGCGCGTTGGTACATGATGATGGATGGCAACAGTCGGCGAGGATCGGCGGCGCATGTCGTGGCACGTAAAAATTGTTGTGCTTGCACAAAACTTTCGATGTGTGCCAACGTGTGGGTGCGAACGTTATGGGGACATTAGGAGGACGTCGAGACACGTTAGACGCATGTTGGAGGTATGTATACATTTTTTCCACTGATGCCGCGCATGCATGAGGCTCGTTCCCACACGTTGCACCAAACTGTTGCTTTTTTTTGTCTGTTGTTGTTTTACATCCTACCAACATATAAGGCTATATCAGGACAGCGTGCCAAACTTTTTTTTTTTTTTCACACAACATCGGCTGCATGCTACCAATACGTTGCGGTGATGCTGAAAAGCTTGACGTTTCTCGACGATTAAAAGTGATTTTGCGCATTGGTGGCGCGCCGGTGAGATACGTCGTAGTGTGACAGGGCTATAAGGCTCATGTTGGGACTACTACACTAACAACAAGCATAATCTTTCGTAGTAAAACATTGTGTAATCTCAAGTTATTGTGCATGCTTGCATTAAAATACCCCACAATTAGCCAATTAACATGAAAGTTACCTTAAATTAAATTAGAGTAAGTGATAATTAGGCTCTACTAAAAAGTTGTACTGTCTGATGGTTTTCATTTTCTGAGATTAATATGTTGGGTTAGTCATTATTATCTACCTTACTTTAGTTTGAAGTAATTTTACTTTAACATTACTAACTTATGAAACAGTTAAAGTGTAAACATACCAAATTAATTTTGGTGTGCTTGTCAAAACTCTGTCCCTATAGGATCCGCCGGTAATGGGTTCTCTTAAAGTTGCATAGTCCGATGGTTTTGAGTTTCTTTCATTTTCCGAGATAAATATATTAGGTTGATCGCTATAATCTACCTTACTTTAGTTTCAAGTAAATTTGATTTTAAATGGCTAACTTCTGGGATATTTGAAGTGCAAACATACAAAATAATTTTTGGCATGCATGCCAAAACTCTGACATCATAGGCTTCTGCAGGGTCAGGTTCTAGTATTAAATTGGTTCAGTATTCTGTTCAATGTGGCGACAAATGTTTACTAAGTGAACCAGTATCTAATTTACATATGTAGAATCAAATCTAGATCACTGTTCTGGTTTTTGAAAATTTGATATTTTCATCGGACCATGTTGCTTTAAACATAATCAATGAAGCATCAAATTTTCAAAACCAAAACAATTATCTAAATTTGATTCTATATACCTGACTTAGATAATGATGCATTTATTAAGCATGTGTAGCCACACTGAAGGGAAAACTGAGTCAATTTACTAGAACCTGTTATAGCGTTAGTACAGAACCCTATGGCATCAGAGTTTTGTTGTGCTTACCAAAATTAATATGGCGTCTTTGCACTTCAAATGTATGTGGTTTTCTCTGTGGTGGAATGGTTAGAGTGTCCGACTTTTTTCTAGGTCAGTCTCCTAATCTGAAGGTTGGTGGTTCGATTCCCTGTGCCCCCACCTCTGCCAATTTGGATATCCACCACTGTGCATAACTTACAGCATTATCAAAGGGCAGTTGCTCTCATACCATGTCTATGTGGTGTGGGAGGTTAAAAATCCCTTGGGTCGGTAAAAGTGTAGGCTCGGGCTTTCTATCGACAAACTGTCTAATGGTGAAAACAAGTCTATTCAGACTTATCCATGATAGGCAGCATAAATGTTCAAGAAAAAAAAAGAAAAAAGAAAAAAATTACCATTTAAGATAAAAGTTACTTCAACCTGAAGTAAGGTAGATCAGAACAATCAACTTAAATATATTTATCTCAGAAATATGACGGAAATTCAAAACCATCGGACTAGGCAACTTTAATAAGTGCACCGTTATCTAAGTTGAATATGTAGCCCTAAATCTATATCTAAATAAGTGGCTTGCTTCTGAAAATTTGGTGTTTTATCGGACTGCACAACTTTACCCTAAAGCAGCAATCGACAAAGCGAAGTGACAATGAATATTTCACACCATTCTACAAAACCAATATTTGGGTTTGCACCGAAGGCCTTCGAGAGTCTACAATGAGGGTCTCCTTTGCCCAAAGGCTGAGCCGGCTGCCTGCCTGGGGCTGGGTCAGAGATTCATACCACTTCTAGGGTTACGCTCAGGTGCACCGGCTAAACACGGTCTGGCCGCCATCTTTAAAGTTGCATAGTCCGATGGTTTCGAGTTTCTGTCATTTTCTGAGATAAATATATTAAATTGATTGTTATAATCTATCTACTTTTGTTTGAAGTGATTTTTCTTTAATGGCTAAGTTTGAAGATATTTGAAATGCAAACATGTCAAATTAGTTTTGGCAAGCATGCCAAAACTCTGAAACCATAGACTTCTGCAGTAACAGGTTCTATTAAATTGCCTCAGTATTCCTTTCTATGTGGCGACAAATGCTTAATAAATGTACCAGTATCTAAGTTAGATATTATGTAGAATCAATTCTAGATTAATTATCTTGGTTTTGAAAATTTGATGCTTCATCAGACTACGAAGCTTTAAACAACAGCAACAAAAAGACCGTCAGCGCCTCCTATATTGATTACTTTCTTTCTCCGAGCTTTAATTTAATCGCCTTATATGGAGGAAATAAATTACAACTGCTGATAACCACATCACTATATTACTACTATTAGAAAGAAGGACGAATTGGAAAAGGTTGGCTGAAAATGTTGAACACTTGTTGACCGTTTTGGCAGGTTGAGGTGTTCGAACCTTCCCGAGTTTGAAGCCTGGCTGAGTTTTAGCAATGAGGTAAAAATAATAGATTTATACTCGACGCTACCTAGCCTGAAGTTTGGCAGTACTAGCATAGATCAAGGAGCGTGGAATGAGGAAGACCGATAGGCTGCCATTGAAATGTCCCTCTCGCTAATCAACTAATGTACCCCTACACCCCAAAGAAAAAGTTCTTATTTGATATAATTTCATGCTGACTTCATTGAACATGGCATATTTATTCCATTTGATATATATATATTTTCTTTTGATACATTAGTTGTTTAAGCAGGGGAAATTTCAATTGTGGACGACTGGTCTTCCTCATTCCACTGCTCCTTGCCCTATCCTAATAAAGCCAAGCACCTGGCTAGGAAGCGACAAGTATCAATTTTTACGTCATTGGTTTGACTCGACCAGGACTTGAACCCATGATCCCATTATCTACCAACACGGGAGATGGACGCTCTAACTCATCTGGCCATCCCGTCTGGCTTTATATTAATAAGGTATTACCTGACTTGGGCTAGAGTAATTAGATACATTAAAATATGCATTAGAGTGTTAACCAGTCATTAGAGTGTTAACAAGTCATTGGATTGTTAACCACTCATTAGAGTGTTAACAAGTCAGTATAGTGTTAACAAGTCATTAGAGTGTTAACAAGTCATTGGAGTGTTAACAAGTCATTGGAGTGTTAACAAGTCATTGGAGTGTTAACAATTCATTGGAGTGTTAACCAGTCATTATAGTGTTAACAAGTCATTAGAGTGTTAACAAGTCATTAGAGTGTTGACAAGTCATTGGAGTGTTAACAAGTCATTGGAGTGTTAACAAGTCATTAGAGTGTTAACAAGTCATTGGAGTGTTAACAAGTCATTAGAGTCTTAATAAGTCATTAGAGTGTTAGCAATTCATTAGAGTGTTAACAAGTCATTAGAGTGTTAACAAGTCATTAGAGTGTTAACAAGTCATTGAAGTGTTAACAAGTCATTAGAGTGTTAACAAGTCATTGGAGTGTTAACAAGTCATTAGAGTCTTAATAAGTCATTAGAGTGTTAGCAATTCATTAGAGTGTTAGCAAGTCATTAGAGTGTTAACAAGTCATTAGAGTGTTAGCAATTCATTAGAGTGTTAACAAGTCATTGGAGTGTTAACAAGTCATTAGAGTGTTAACAAGTCCTTGGAGTGTTAACAAGTCATTAGAGTGTTAATAAGTTATTAAAGTGTTATCAATTATGTGCGGCAAAATACACTGTTACAAACAAGAACATCATACTTAAACCAGGATTCATTTCTCATCTAGTAGTAGTAGTAGGTACCTACACAACTGAAAACCATGAGACAATTTTTGATTAGCGGCGAAAACAAGTCATTCGAGTTTTAACCAAAATAGGCATCATAAATACACCGCCACCAAACAAAACAACCAAACCCCCCAAAACAACAAAAGAAACAAAAAAAGGGACTCGGAAGTGCGATATTGAGGCACACTTTCACAGCGGCGACTATTTGGTTCGACACCAAGCCGTCCTTCATCCGCTTGTTCCCGTGCTACGTGCTACCCCCCCCCCCCCTCCCCCGCCCCCGGGCCTCATCCCGGGGTGTGAAGGAAGGCTGGGTGCGAAGGCTCGGGTCACTGAGGCGATTGTGGCCCCTGTTTGCCCGCTGTCACGTGATCCAGGTGCGACCAAGTCGAGGCTGGGCAAAGGGGGGGGGGGGGGAGGGGTCAAACCAACAAATCGCAGACTTTCTGAAAGCACAATTTCTTTCTTGATTTCTTACTTTCTTGGTCTCGTGCTTTCCTACTTGGCCATTTTCCCATTTTCCTACTTAGTTAATTTCTCATTTCATCACTTTCTTGCTTTATTGCTTCATTGCTTTCTTACTTTCTTACTTTCTTACTTTCTTAGTTTCTTACTTTCTTAGTCTCTTACTTTCTTACTTTCTTACTTTCTTACTTTCTTACTTTCTTGCTTTCTTGCTTTCTTACTTTCTTACTTTCCTACTTATTTACTTTCTTACTGTCTTTCTTTCTTACTTTTCTCCTTTCCTACTTTCTTACATTCTTACTTTCTTACTTTCTTACTTTCTTACTTTCGTTCTTTCTTACTTTCCTCCTTTCCTACTTTCTTACTTTCTTACTTTCTTACTATCTTACTATCTTACATTCCTGCTTTCCTACTTCTTTACTTTCCTACTTTCTTTCTTTCTTACTTTCTTACTTTCTTACTTTCTTACTTTCTTACTTTCTTACTTCCTTACTTTCTTACTTTCTTACTTTCTTACTTCCTTACTTTCTTGCATTCTTACTTTCCAACTTTATTACTTTCCAATGTTCCTACTTTCTTATTTTCGTACTTTCTTACTTTCTTACTTTTTGACTTTCTTGCTTTCCTACTTTCTTACTTTTTGACTTTCTTACTTTCTTACTTTCCAACTTTCCTACTTTCCTACTTTCCTACTTTCCTACTTTCTTACTTTCTTGTACTGTCTTACTTTCTCATGTTATTATCCTGTTACTTATGTAGCAAATTTGAAAAATGACTTCGGCAGAAATTTACTAAATAAATTAAAATATAGTTGATTTCTATGTAAAAACCCCATCATATCCAGGTCAACAATTAAAACTACATATTGTGGACTTTGTCGAAAAATATATATTTTCATGAAGTGATCAAGATTATAAAGGGGGCAATGAAATCAAAGCCTGAAAGTAGGTCTGCGAGTGACATCTTGCTCCCAGATGGATTTTCTAACCACCAGAGACCCAATCCGGGGGGTCGCATAACAAAATAAGAATACTGTAGTGGTCCGCACTGCCTCTACTAGGTCCAGCTCGTGGTTTCCTCTACCGAAAAGGCCCGGTCACATACACGTTAGTGGACATAGTTGAGCGTAACGGAGGCTAATGTAGTTGAACATGGTTGAAAATGGTTGAACTTGGTTGAACGTGGTTGAATGTGGTTGAACTTGGTTGAACATGGTTGAACGTGGTTGAAATTAGTTGAACGTGGTTGAATGTAGTTGAATGTGGGTGAACATGATTGAACGTGGGTGAACGTGGTTGAACGTAGTTGAACATACTGACATCCATGCCGTAATGTATTTATCCATACCAAAACATGCCATACCTAATGCTAGGTACACACCTACCATTTACGATGCGATTCGCGCATAGGATCTCATTAGTCGTTAGGTGGGTGCGGACCCCTAGCACACCAGACGTCTGCGATTTGCGATTACAACTCAGTTTTAGGGCTTAAAACTGAAATCGCAAGCAATTCGAAAAACGAATCGGGACGATTGCAAATCGAGAGGTGCGTGCGGTCAGTCGTATCTTAAACGGTATATGCATGCTAGCCGCCGACCGGTTGCTTTTGAGTTTTAACGAACAACCAATCGCCGGGCCGGAAAACGCTCATGTGACCTTGTCCATACACAACTGATAAAAATGGCGGACTGGATGAGCGAGACGGAAATTGCGATGGTGGAAATGTGAGAAACGCGGCCCTGTCTCTTTGACGTGTCCTCCTCCGATTATTCCAATCGGATAAAGAAGGCTGCTGCGTTGGCAGAGATGACAGCATAGATCGGACAGTCAGGTAGGCGTATCTTGCCGATAGTATTGACGTTTTAGTTTGTCAACAATGTCGTTTTTGAACTTTGGAGCGAATCGCGAAGCCAGGTTGGCACATTCGCGAAAGTTATTCGCGAAAGTGACTGTGTTAATTCATATACGAGATTTTAACTAATTTGACAAATGTAACACATGTAACATATTTAAGCACTATGGACATAGGTTTTATAACGATTTTAATAAATTCAGCATATGTAACAAATGTGACAAACTGAAGCACTATGGATGTAGGTTTGATAGCGATTTTAACTGGTAGTAAGGCCAGGTAGGCGCATTTAGCCGATAGTATAGACTCGCGATTCACGAAAGTTATTCACAAAAGTGACTGTGACTGTGTGGTTCATATACGAGATTTCGGTTCTCCAGCTTCCGGGAGTTACATAGTGTGTCATGGGGTCCTCGTAATCGATGCTGGCTGTGCTACCGATCGTGTCACACAGGAAATTGTGAAGGGCACAACCGGCCAGCACAATTTTCTCCACCTTCTCTGGGGCTAAAGCAATGTTAGTGAGAAACACGCGGAATCGGTTTGACATAATCCCGAACGCATTCTCCACCACACGACGGGCGCGCGAAAGCCGGTAGTTGTAGACCCGATGATCTATGCGCAAATCGCGATGGCTGAATGGCTTCATAATGTATTCCTTGAGGGGGAACACATCGTCTGCCACAATGAAATGTGCCAGGGGCCGATCATCTCCGGGAACAGGTTTGGGGGGTGGGAAGGACTCGGCATGCTGCTCCAATGCTTGTTGTAACATGCACCCAGCAAACACTCCTCCATCACTAACACGGCCATTGCAACCCACATCGACGTAGAGGAAGCGATAATCGGCGTCCACTAGTGCCATGAGGACGATGGTGTTCTTGTAATTGTAGAACGTGGAGCCCGAATGCGCTGGTGGCTTGATGTGGATATGTTTTCCATCCAGGGCGCCCAGGCAGTTTGGGAAGTTCCACCGGGTCTGGAACAAATCTGCGACCTTCCTCCACTCATCAGGGGTGGACGGAGCCTGCAGAAACAAATATACAACGACAATAAAATTGTGAGCTTTGTTGGTAATGAATGTCTTGTTTCTCTCTTCACGCACGCAGGCCGTCGACGGGGAGATGGGCGACAACGTGGACGCGCAAAGTGTGTCATCGTTCGACGACGCGGATGAGTCGGTGCGGGGTAGCACCCCAAGGTCCAGCCACAAAAGAAAGCGCGCGGATGGGGACACAAGAGATAACGAGTTGATGGAACGTGTTCTCAAAAACCTTGAGGAGACCCAGGAAATACCGGACGATGCGGAAGCAATTTTTGCGAAGTACATCGCCACAAAACTTCGCAATATCACCGACCCTCGCGTCAAGGCTGTCGTCCAAAACGAAATAGAACAGGCCTGCTTTAGGGCACTATGAAGACGCTAGAGCTTGCAAACCAAAACACACCACTGCCCAGTTCCTTGGCAGGAACCTCAGGAACCCAAGCATTCTCGTACTTAAATATGTTGGGTTCTCATGATTACACTCCTAATTAATGTACCTTTACTTTTCAATTTTAATTTTAATCTAGTCGGGTTTGATTTAGCCGGGTTTGATTTAGTCGGGTTTAATTTGCCTCTTTATATGTTGTTTTAGTTTACTTCAGTTATGTGAACGATACAATAAAAGAAACTTGTCAAAAAAAATGCCTTGTGTCTTTCTTACCTTGAAGTATTCATCCTTCAGTGCTTCGTAGATGGCGTCGCATGTGTCGGGGACGATCTGGCTGATGGTGGTCACCCCCACTCGGAACTGGCAACTGATGCTCTTGAACGACTCACCTAGACAAATTTTATTTAATTAATAAGTTGCGGCAGGCACCAGGAAATTTGCACGGAAACAATTGAAAATCTGGCGGCAGGGTTAAATACAGTAAAATATAGTCCAATAAAGTTAGGTCAAGTAAATCGTGACTGAGAGGCTACAGGCGCAAGGAAATTGCAAATGAGAGTAAAATATAGTCTGATAAAGTTATATAGTCTGATAAAGTTACGCCAGGAATCGTAGGGTGATGGCTAGCCTTTCCGCAGGCGCGATCGCAGCTCGAAACCTTGTGTTTTCACGTGCTATCCGACCGGCTACCAGGCTTAGCAAATGGTCGAACTGATCCGACGGCATCCTGGTGTAGTTGGTAAACGCCTGTGGTTCATTCGCACGTAACCCAGCCACCAGCGAATTGTAGGCACCAAGCTGGTCACGTTGAGCGATGTGTGGACGAATCCATACTTGCCGACCTATCTTCCGACGTCGAGCACGATGTATTGCGAGTATTGCGACCGCGACAGCAGCTTTTCGCCTTTGCGAGGTTGAATGGGGCGCCATCTCTAATGTAAATGTAGTTCGCGCAAAACACAGCGGATGCTTGGATCGAAGTCGAGAACACTGACGATATATGTACGGCCTGCGCAAGGAAATTCCATAGAGAGACCCGACCCGGCTTCATTGTTCGTTGCAGGGATCGCCCCCCACGCCCCTGCTGCCAGGTGAGGGAGAGAAGCCCCCACACTACCCAACTGGCAGGGGAGGGGGCTTCCATAGAGAAACTCAACTCCTGCCACAGAAAAATGCCAGATGGCGCTCAGGTTCGCGTAAAACCCGACCCGCGGCAGGCGCAAGGAAACTGCTAGATGGCGCTGATGGCGACGTAGTTCCCGCAAAACCCACCTGGTGCGTGCACTGCAGTCGTGAAACAGCGCAAGGAAAGTGCTAGATGGCGCTGATGGTGACATAGTTCGCGCAAAACCCACCAGGTGCGTGGCTTGCAGTCGCGAATCGGACGGTATATGTGCGCGCGCCAGTCGGTATATGTGCGCACCCCTTATCTTCGGTTTTAATCGCCATCGGGTCGCGATGGGGTCACGTTCGGCGCAAATTTTTAGTGCGCGAGTCATAAACGGTAGGTGTGTACCTAGCATTAAACTTTAATGCCATACCTTGAACTTTAATTTAATGCGACATTGGTTGCATGGCTGGATGGCCAAATGAGTTAGAGCGTCCGTCTCGCATGTGGTAAATCGTGGGGTCATGGGTTTGAATCCTGGTCGAGTCAAACCAATGACTTAAAAATTGATACTTGTCGCTTCCTAGCCAGGCACTCGGCATTATTAGGATAGGGCAAAGAGCAGTGGAATGAGGAAGACCAATCGCCTGCGACTGAAATTTCCCCTGCTTAAACAACTAATGTACCATAAACAAATTATTTAAAAAAACTCAAGTACAAATTACAATACTTTCTTCACAAAGTGAAAATCCGGAAATTTGGTAAGGCGGGGGGGGGGGGGGGAGAATTCCCCAGTGGCATTTTGTGTTCTTATTCAGTGGAACCAAGAAAGGGAGGCGGCGGGGGTGGGGAGGGGGCAGGGTGCTGGGGGTCACGTGATAATTAATGCAAGCTCATAGGGTCTGGGATCTGGGGTGGTTGGGTTTGCAAGGTGTACAGTGTCAAGGGGGTGTTAGGGAGTCAGGTATAGAATGTCACTGTGCCAGCCCTATGGATACCCAGGCTACAAAACCCCACATAGAGCCCAACATGAAAGATGAAACAAAAATCAAACACCATTATTTTAAATAAATTTCATTTTAGAGGCGACATTTGGATTCCTCTCGGTGAGAGCCTCATTTTGATATGTAGGATGCCATAGGTGAAGTCTATATTTAAAATTAGCGAAAGAAATGTCTTTTTTTTTTTTGCAGTTGAACATTTTACTTTGGAGTTGCTGGGAAAGCTTATATATGTGTTAACTAATAAACAACACTTCTCAACTCTCCTTTCATATCGACACCTTCCTGCCATTCCATTAACCCCCCTCCATCCCCTCCCCCATCACCCCCACCTCGCACCTTACACCTTATCCTGAACATTTAAAAAAACAAAAAAAAACACGAAAATAAAAGAATTCATTGGAGAGGTGTTGGTATATATTGATACAGCTGTTTCACACCTCTCTGCAGTGTTATGTAATAACACCCCTGTGTTGGACCACAGCATCAGGTTCTCTCCCACCTTGCATGTTGCTAGGGCGTAAAACCACCAACAAACATACAAACACACAGGTGGTGCATGCATTGGAGGAGTGGGGGGCAGGAGTTTGAACACCAAGAGTTTTAGCTAGGAGCAGGGGGAGCGGGACGTAGCTCAGGCGGTAGAGTGTCCACCTGTGAAGTTGTCGGTCATCCGATGGATCCTGCTCAGTGGACACATTTTCAGTTTGGGCTATTTTCCGTTCCAACCCGTGGTCCACCACTGGTTCATTAAAGGCTGTGGTATGTGCTGTCCAGTCTGTGGGAAAGTGCATATAAAAGACCCCTTGATGCTTATCGGAAAGAGTAACCTATGTGGCAGCAGCAGGTTTCCTCCAAAGAAATCTCAGAAGGACCATATGTTTGACATCCAATAGCCGATGATACAAATCAATGTACTCTAGATCATTTCTGCGACGAAATGATGATGGTCCGACGAAAAATATTTTTTTCAAAACCAAAACACTTATCTAAATTTGGTATATATCCAACTTAGATACTAGTGCGTTAGCTAAGGATTGCTGACAGCCTATACAGAATGATCAGTGCATTTATTACCTCATCCCATTGGACACCTACTTTGAGACAACCATTATGCAGGAACCTTCATTAAGCAATTAGGTCAATCTCGTGGCCTCATTAGCCATGCCCTCATTCCAAGTACCATATGTAAATGCTAGGTGACCAGGCTATCCTTTATTTAGGTCATTCACATCACGTGGTCATCGCGAGATGTCAATACGGGTCATGGCGAGAGGACTTTTGGAAAGCTTGTCAAAAGTATTTAGGGTTCTTTCACCTCAAATTGCTTCAAAAATAGCCATTTTTCATCAAAATGACTCCGGACTAATAATTAGTCGGTCATAACGATCAATTTGATATTTTTTTTCTAAAAAATAAGACAACAATTCAAATGCGATCGGACTATGCAACTTTAAATAAAACAGACTATTTGTTAGCTAGGAGCAGATTGTTCAAAGAAATATAGGGTGGGTGGGAATGAAAAAAAAAGAAAAATGGGGAGAAGAGAAAACAAAGTATAATACAAATATGGTAGAGGAGAGAGGGATCCAACTTTATCATTAAGTACCCAGGAACTTCTTGCAACGAGATACCGTAGATGGCCTGATGGTTGGAGGTTCCCATACTGTGCTTCTGGGCATGTGTTCGAACCCAGGCTGAGCCAAAATAAAAGACTCACAAAAGTGTGTGCTGTTCACTTTTCTTACTTTGTGCTGAGTTATATTGATCATCATCATCATCATCATTATCATCATCATCATCATCATCATCATCACCATCATCATCATCATCATCATCATCATCATCTTCATCATCATCAATCACTCATCATCATCATCATGCATCATCATGCCATCCTCATGCATCATCCATGCATCATCATCCCCCCCCCCTTGTCATCATCATCATCACCACCACCACCACCATCATCATCATCATCATCATCATCATAACCACCACCACCACAATCTCCATCATTATCAGCGTCACAATCTCCATCATTATCAGCATCATCATACACCACACACACCACACATATACCACACACACCACACACACACCACACATACCACACACACCACACATACCATACAAACCACACACACACCACACACCACATTCACCACACATACACCACACAACACGCACTACTCACCATACACCACGCACCACACACACTACACACCACACACCACATATCACACCTAACACACCATACACACACGCCCACACACCCTATAAATACCTGTGGGAACCCTCTGTCTCTGATTCTCGTCCATATGTCGACTTGTTTGACGTTAGACTTATGTAGCACCCTCTGTAACACATCTACACACCACACACACATCTACACACCACACACACATCTACACCCACCACACACATCTACACAAACCACACACACACACCCTATAAATACCTGTGGGAACCCTCTGTCTCTGATTGCCGTCCATATGTCGACTTGTTTGACGTTAGACTTACGTAGCTCCCTCTGTAACACATCTACACACCACACAGACAAATCTACACACCACACACACATCTACACACCACACCCACATCTAGACACCGCACACACATCTACACCCACCACACACATCTACACAAACCACACACACACACCCTATAAATACCTGTGGGAACCCTCTGTCTCTGATTCTCTGATTCTCGTCCATATGTCGACTTGTTTGACGTTAGACTTACGTAGCTCCCTCTGTAACACATCTACACACCACACACACATCTACACACCACACACATCTACACACCACACACACATCTACACCCACCACACACATCTACACAAACCACACACACAACCCTCTAAATAGCTGTGGGAACCCTCTGTCTCTGATTGCCGTCCATATGTCGACTTGTTTGACGTTAGGCTTACGTAGCTCCCTCTGTAACGTCATCACTGGGCTAGTATAACCCCTGACCTCTAAACCAGGGTTCAGGGGTCAACTGACCCTGTTTACCTAGTACCGGATTTACCCGGCAGGGGTCTCTGCTTTCCCAGCATGCCGTGGCTGGGCGTGCAGAGACCACTTCCGGTCGAGTGATCGTGCCCGTATGAGGAGCTGTGTGGATTAACTCCACAAGCCTGGCCATTGTGGGAGCGGGAAATTGGTTGGTTGTTGGAGTTTTATGTCCTGGCAATATCTAAGGTGACATCAGGACGGGTACCGACTTGCGACAGTGCGCACTCAGGGTGACTATGCAGTAAAACCTTCACCTATCCCACTGACCAGCTAAACAGATCAACCACTCCCCTATATCGATTGCTTTATTTGGGTCCCAACAATACTGTTGTAAGGATATTCTAACGCCCTAAACCGACCACCTCCTTAAATGGACCACTTACATTCGGTCCCATGGTTTTACTGTAGTGGATCCCCCACTGGGAGACTAGGTTGGCTGTAGCATGACCTGATATCCCACTCAGTCACATTATCCTAGCACTGTGCTAACCAGTCCTTGCCCTATCCTAATAATGCTCAGCGCCTGGCTAGGAAGTGACAAGTATAAATTTGTTAAGTCATTGGTTTGACTCGACTAGGAACTGAACTCCCGACCGGGAGGCCGGCGCTCTACCCATTCGGCCATTGCGCTTGGTATTGTGGGCAGGAATTTGGATGTTATTGGAGATTTACATCCTGGCAACATCTCAGGTCATATCAGGACGGGGTGGACAGGAAGACATGATCACCTGGCAGGACCAAGAGTAAAAGGTTTCTGCGGCGGGAGTGCCTGCCTGGTGTAGATAACAGATTTTTGTTTGTATGTTGTTGTTTTACGTCATAGCAACATCTAAAGTTATATCAGAATGGGTACCGACTTGTGACAGTGCGCACTCATGGCGACTGGGAAATCAAGCCACCGGCACCATGACCTGGTATTCCACTCAGTCACATTATCCTGACACTGAGCACACCAGTCCTTGCATCATCATCATCATGCTGTCGGTTGCGATGCGATAAAGACTGCTTTCATTACTTGACTGCCGCTCAACATTTAGCTCTCTGCTGTGAGAGTGATGCCCATGAGTCGGTCTTAATGTCTCTCAGCTTCAGGTTTCTCTTGATGGTACACCAGCAAGAATAAGTCCAGACAGGTGCAAAACTATTTGTCCCTGCAGTGGCTGTTTGGGAGATGTTGGGAGTTCCATACATCAACCGCCCTTAATGCTGCCACAGTGACACGGTCTTCTGTTTAGGGTTTGCTCCCTTAGCCTTAGGTTCTGTCAAGAACCTGTACCACAAGGCAGTGGTTTACAACTCTGCAGGGCAGGGGCGTCAAACTCCCTGGGGTATTGCAATACCTGCCTACACCAGTCCCTGCGCTGTCCTAATAATGCTGAGCGCCTGGCTAGGAAGTGACAAGTATCAATTTTTAAGTCATGATTCACCCCATACTTGCAGTTGGAGTGAAAACCAACCCATTAGACAAAGTGGCAAAAGGCTGGGTAAATGAAATGAGCAGATACATTCTTAATTTAAGAAGTTAAAATATATTCTTCATAGCTTCAATTTTACCAACTACTTTTGGATTGAAAACCCCCCCAAAACATGGACATTAACAGTGAAATCGACAGCATTCTATGGCCGCCATTTTGTCTTTTTATATTCTCTTCAATTTCACAAACTCTGTGCCAATATAAGTATCCATTTGGTACTGGACCCAGGAATTCCTGTTCGATACTAAAGCAGTTTCCGCCAGTATTTAGACTACGTTGTCATTCACCTCTACTTGACCAGACGGGATGGCCGAATGAATAAGAGCGTCCATCTCCCGTGCTGGTAGATCATTGGATCGTCGGTTCAAACCCTCGTCGAGTCAAAGCGATGACTTAACAATTGATACTTGTCACTTCCTAGCCAGGCACTCGGCATAAATAGGATAGGGCAGGGACTGGTTGGCTCAGTGTCAGGATAATGTGACTAGCTGCCTGGTTTCCCAGTGGGACAGCACTATAAAGTCACCATGAGTGTGCACTGTCACAAGTCGGTACCCATCCTGATATGACCTTAGATGTTGCTAGGACGTAAATTAACAATCAAACAAGCACCTCTACTTTGCCTGCTCAGGTAACAAGTAACTACACATGGCTCATGTGCGGTCATGTATGAGTCATGTGGGGTCATGTTGTTGTTGTTTTGGGGAGTTTTCAGTCGCATTGGTGCGCTGAAGGCTGCAAGTCTGCAGCACTGAATGGGCACGCTGTAAAGCCCCAGTCACACATACCCGGATCAGGGGCCGGACGAGCCCGGACCACCATCTGGGGTGGTCCGGGGCGATCCGGGGTGATCCGTAGCTCGTCCGTGGCTCGTCCGTGCTGACACCCCCTGAGCCGGCCTGATCCGTGGCTCGACCGGTGCCGTCCGGGCTCAGCCCCGGATGTTTTAAAATGTTTAAAACATCCGGGGTGGTCTGGGGGATTTTGCGATCCGGGCTCAATCCGGCCTGATCCGGCCTGATCCGGGGGTTGTCCGGGGGTGATCCGGGTATTTCGGGGGTGGTCCGGGCCTGTCCGGGGGTGGTACGGGGTCATTTTGAGACACGTTTGACTAGGACCATCCCCGGACTATCCAGGACCAGCCCCGGCCTAGCCACGGACCACTCCCAAACTGCTCCCGTAAGACCGGAGGTGATCCGATATAGTCCGTGTGTGATCCAGGATAGTCCGGGGGTGGTCCGAGGCAGTCCGGGGGTGGTCCAGCCTAGTCCGGGAAAGTGTGACTGCGAGGCAAAAATCGACGAAAACAGTGATTTTATCTGTGGCGGTCCGGGACAGTCCGGGCTGTTGGTCCGTGGGTGGTCCGGCTCAAAATTCAGGGCTCGTCTGGCTATGTGTGACTGGGGCTAAAGCAGTGCCATGTGGTCGGGAGTTGGCTTCCGATGGGTAGTGATCAGAGAAATTGGGGGGGGGGGGGTAGAGGGGAGGGGGGAGGAAGGAAAAAGGCAGTCTAAGAGCCCAACGATAGTCCTCTGAGAGGGCCGGGGGAGGTTGGGTGGCCATACCAGGACATGCACCGACTTGTGACAGAATGCACTCATGGCGACTTTATAGTGCTGCCCCACTGGGAAATCAGGCCGCCGGCACCATGACCTGATGTCCCACACAGTCACATTATTCTGACACTGTGCATCCAGTCCCTGTCCTGATCTCATAACGCCAAGCGCCGAGCAGCAACAGGTACCTATTTTATAAGTCATTGGTTTGACTCGACCAGGATCCAAACTTCAGTCCCTCCAAATTCACCGGTATCCACAGTAAGTCCGGCCAAGGCCTGTGTGGGTCATGTGCAGGTCATGTGCATGTATGAGTATAGGTGCCTCATTTGTGGGCGATGTATGAGTTGTCTGTGTGAAGTCATAGTGAGTCATGTGCAGGTCATGTGTGGGCCATTGCGTGGTTATGTGTGGACATTGTGTGATCATTTGTAGGTCATTGTGTCATTACATGTGGGTCACTGTGTTGATACATGTGGGCCATTGTGTGATCTTGTGTCAGTCATTGTGTGGTCATGTGTGGGGCATTTTGTGGTCATTTGTGTGGCATGTACTGACCATGTGCATGTACGGTTGTATGTGTGGGTTTCATGTGTGCGCATGCGCGTGCATGTGTGCATGCTGTGTGTGCTGTGTGCGTTGTGTATGCTTTGTGTGTTGTGTGTGCTATGTGTGCTGTGCGATGTGTGCTGTGCGCTGTGTGCGCTGTATGCGATGTGTGCGCTGTGTGATGTGCGCTGTGTGTGATGTGTGCGATGTGTGCGCTGTGTGCACTGTGTGCGCTGTGTGTGTTGTGTGCGCTGTGTGCATTGTGTGCACTGTGTGCGGTGCGCTGTGTGTGCTGTGTTCGCTGTGTGCGCTGTGTGCACTGTGTGCGCTGTGTGCGCTGTGTGCGCTGTGTGCGCTGTGTGCGCTGTGTGATGAGCGATGTGTGTGCTGTGTGCGATGTGTGCGATGTGTGCACTGTGTGCGCTGTGTGTGCTGTGTGCGCTGTGTGCGCTGTGTGCATTGTGTGTGATGTGTGCGCTGTGTGATGTGGGCTGTGTGTGATGTGTGCGATGTGTGCGCTGTGTGCGCTGTGTGCGCTGTGTGCGCTGTGTGTGATGTGTGCGTTGTGTCTGCTGTGTGTGTTGTGTGCGCTGTGTGTGATGTGTGCGCTGTGTGATGTGCGATGTGTGTGCTGTGTGCGCTGTGTGCGCTGTGTGCGATGTGTGCGTTGTGTGCGTTGTGTGCGCTGTGTGTGATGTGTGCACTGTGTGATGTGCGCTGTGTGTGCTGTGTGTGCTGTGTGCGCTGTGTGCGCTGTGTGTGATGTGTGCGCTGTGTGCGCTGTGTGCGCTGTGTGTGCTATGTGTGCTGTATGCACTGTGTGATGTGTGTTGTGTGTGCTGTGTGCGCTGTGTGCGCTGTGTGCGCTGTGTGCGCTGTGTGCGCTGTGTGCGCTGTGTGCGCTGTGTGATGTGCACTGTGTGCGCTGTGTGTGCTGTGTGCGCTGTGTGTGCTGTGTGCGATGTGTGCGCTGTGTGCGCTGTGTGCAGTGTGTGCGCTGTGGGTGGTGTGTGCGCTGTGTGCGCTGTGTGTGATGTGTGCGCTGTGTGATGTGCGCGCTGTGTGCGCTGTGTGCGCTGTGTGCGCTGTGTGCGCTGTGTGCGCTGTGTGCACTGTGTGCACTGTGTGCGCTGTGTGCGTTGTGTGCGCTGTGTGTGATGTGTGCGCTGTGTGATGTGCGCTGTGTGCGCTGTGTGCGTTGTGTGCGCTGTGTGCGCTGTGTGTGCTGTGTGCGCTGTGTGCGCTGTGTGCGCTGTGTGCGCTGTGTGCGTTGTGTGCACTGTGTGTGATGTGTGTGATGTGTGTGGTGTATTTGTGTGGGTCATGGGCAGGTCATTTTATCATCATGTGTGGATCATTGTGTCTTTATGCTTGGGTCATTGTGTGGTCATGCATGGGTCATTGCGTGCAGTCGTGTGTTCGGTCATGTGTGTGTGGTCATGTAGATACGTGGCCATTGTGCACGTCTGGTCAACACGTCCGCCACCCCCCCTGCTCACCTCCCTCCCCTCCCTCCCCCCCCCCCCCCCCCCCCGCCTCACACGTGACTATTGCGCCTTTATTCCTGCACGAGCCGACCCTGCACAATTTGGCGCCAAATCTTGAGTTGACAAAAAGAATTGACAAAAGAACGGGAGTGGGTATATTGGGATGTGTGACTCAGGGGAGGGTGTGTGTTTGTGGGTGTGGGAGGGGTGTGTGTTTGTGGGTGTGGGAGGGGTGTGTGTTTGTGTGTGGGTGTGGGAGGGGTGGGTGTTTTTGTGTGTGGGTGTGGGAGGGGTGTGTGTTAGTGTGTGGGTGGGGAGGGTTGTATGTTTGTGGGTGTGGGAGGGGTGTGTGTTGTGTGTGTGTGTGTGTGTGGGAGGGGGGTGTTTGCGTGTGTGGGGGGGGAGGGGTGTGTGTTTTGTGTGTGGGTGTGTGTGTGGGAGGGTGTGTGTTTGTGGAGGGGTGTGTGTTTGTGTGTGGGTGTGAGAGGGTGTCTGTGTGTGGGTGTGGGAGGGGTGTGTGTCTGTGGGTGTGGGAGGGGTGTGTGTTTTGTGTGTGGGTGTGGGGAAGGGTGTGTGGGTGTGGGTGTGGGAGGTGTGGGTGTTTGTGTGTGGGTGTGGGAGGGGTGTGTGTTTGTGGGTGTGGGAGGGTGTGTCTTTGTGTGTGGGTGTGGAGGGTGTGTGGTGTGTGTCGGTGGGGAGGGTTGTATGTTTGTGGGTGTGGGGTGTGTGTGTGTCTGTGGGGTGTGTGTGTGTGGGAGGGGTGTGTGTTTGTGGCTGTGGGAGGGGGTGTGTTTGTGGTGTGGGGGGTGTGGTGTTTGTGTGTGTGTTGGAGGGGTTGTGTTTTGGGGTGTGGAGGGGGTGTGTGTTTGGTGTTGGTGTGGGAGGGGTGTGTGTGTGGGTGTGGAGGGGTGTGTTGTTGTGTGGGGGTGGAGGGGTGTGTGTTTAGTGTGTGGTGGGGGGTTTGTATGTGTGTGGGTGTGGGAGGGGTGTGTGTTTTTGTGTGTGTGTGTGTGGAGGGGTGTGTGTTTGGGTGGGTGTGGGGGGTGTGTGTGTTTGTGGGTGTGGGGGGGTGTGTTTTGTGTGTGTGCGGGTGGTGGGAAGGGGTGGGTGTTGTGTGGGTGTGGGAGGGGTGTGTGTTTGTGCATGGGTGTGCGTGTGGGAGGGGTGTGTGTTTGTGGGTGTGGGAGGGGTGTGTGTTTGGGTGTGGGTGTGGGAGGGTGTATATTTGTGTGTGGGTGTGGGAGGGGTGTGTCTTTGTGTGTGGGTGTGAGAGGACTGGGTGTTTGTGTGTGGGAGGGGTGTGTGTTTGTGTTTGAGTGTGGCAGGGTGTATGTTTGTGTGTGGGTGTGGCAGGGTTTGTGTTTGTGTGTGGGTCTGAGAGGAATGGATGCTTCTGTGTTTGAGGGGTGTCTGTTTGTGTTTGGGTGGGGGAAGGTGTGTGGGTGTGGGAGGGGTGTGTGTTTGTGTGTGGGTGTGAGAGGAGTGTGTGTTTGAGTGTGGGAGGGGTGTATGTTTGTGTTTGGGAGGAGGAGGGTGTGTGTTCATGTGTGGGTTGGGGAGCGGTGTGTGTTTGTGTGTAGGTGGGCAGTGTGGTAATCCATTCAATTCTTTTATTTTAACTCTCCGTAAGGTATGTTTACAATAAACTGAGGTGATACAATAAATGCATACAAATTCCTCACAGACAGAAAGGATCCCAGAAAAGCGATGCTTATCGAGCTGGTCACCATGATGTGAATGAACAAGTGATGACAATAACAGATGATTAAACTTAAGCTACATTTTGAACTAATGATTATGATGAGATACTGATGTGTCTCTTCACGGGTAGTAAACAAACAAAGTAATGATAGGAATATTATATATATATCGTGTCATGGATTCATGTACTTACATGCAGTATCAGTAGTTATTTTGCATATATGTTAATAGGGGTAAATTTTATGTTCTTTGCCATAGCCACTTGATATTTTAAATTATGTGACTAGTTAATAACAACTATATCCTATTATATATATTCTTTACTGGTAATTGATTTAGTAAGCATTGAGATAGCTTAACTTAGTGGTAGTGGAGAGAGTGGGGGTGGGGGTGAATGTGGAGGGTCGGTTTGTAATTTACAAGTTACGAAAATAACTATTGAAATGGCAAAGCAATAGAACGCTACAGAGCTACAACAATAAGTGTGTAAACAATTGTTTCCATATTTGCATAATAAGAATTATGTGCATTACCGAATGTGACGGTCACATTTGGACAGCTTAGCAATACCAATATTGTCTTCCCCTCTTTCCTTTTTTTTATATGACCAGACGGGATGGCCAAATTAGTTGAGCGTCCGTTTCCTGCTTTTGTAGATCGGGTGATCCGAACCCATGAGTTTGTGGGTTAGAACCCTGGTCGAGTCAAACCAATGACTTAAAAATGTATACTTGCCCCTTCCTAGCTAGGCGCTCGGCCTTATTAGGATAGGGCAATAACTGGTTGGCTAAGTGTCAGGATAATTTGACTGAGTGGGATATCAGGTCATGGTGTTGGTGACTTGGTCTCCCAGTGGGGCAGCACTATAAAGTCACCATGAGTGCGCACTCTCACTAGTAGGTACCCATCCTGATATGACCTTCGATGTTGTTAGGATGTAAAACAACAACAAATAAACAAAACAACATTCTCTTTTTAAATTCTTTTTTACATTCAGCATTGTTTTGTTTACATTGCTTGCTAATGCTATTGCTTTGTTTCCATAACTTTGGAAATCAGCTTTTGCGTTTTCTACATTCATTGATTAAACAACCAGACGGGATGGCTGAATGAGTTGAGTACGCGCCTCTCATTTTGATAGGTCAAGGGAAATGCAAGTCAGATTATTGTCCAAGGCAAAGCTACCTGATGCTCTCCGGTGTTTGCAGTGGTATGGCCATATTTCACGTTCATCAGGTCTGGCCGAAACCATCTTGCAAGGTACAGAGAAAGGGGGATGAAAACAAGGCGGACAAAGGAAGTGATGGGAAGACAACATCAAGGAATGGACAGGCGTGGAGTTTGGCAAGTCCCAGAGGGCAGTGGAAAATAGGAGAAAATGGAGAAAACTGGTTGCAAAGTCATCTGTGGTGCGCAACGACCCTCGCGGTTAGTGGTTCATTGATGATGATGCTTTCGGGAGTGCATACTTTTACGAATGTATATAACAGGTTTATCTGCCTTTCAAGGTACAAGAGACACTCGGTGGGGGCGGGGGTGGGGGGTGGGGGGTGGGGGATTGGGGGTGGGAGTGGGTTGTGATAGGGGCGTTTTGTGACTGTTTATCTGTAATTTCGGAGACTAGATAAGGTTTCACTCTTGGAAAGCACGATCAAATAACTACACCTCTACACCACCACCACACAAATCACACAACCAGCACACCAACACACACACACAAATAACTACTACCCCTCTACACCACCACCACACACACATCACACAACCAGCACACCAACACACACACGCGAACACACCACTCACACATGCGCACAGCTGCACACGCACACGCACATGCATGCACATATATACACACGCACACGCACACGCACGCACACGCACACGCACATTCCAGACACAGACATGACCTGATATCCCACGCAGTCACATTATCGTGACACTGTCCTAACCAGTCCTTGCCCTATCCTATTAATGCCAATCCGGAAACTAGGAAGCGACAAGTATCAATTAAAACATTCATTGGTTTTACTCGACCGGGAATTGAACCCCCGAGCTGCCGCTCGGGAGGCCTGCGCTCTACTGATTCGGCCACCCCACCCCCTACTGACTGTGGGTGTTCGTAACATTGACAGTTACAAGCTGCAGAACTGCAGCAATAGAAAACGGACACGATAAATTGGTCCGTATAAAAAAAATGATGAGTAAACTTCAGAGGGGGCGGTTGTAGAAGCAGGGGTTTCTTTACAAGAATAACGACAAGTCATTGGAGCGGCACCGGTTCACTCTGGTCCAATTGTAGCTGTGCACTCATGTCCAGCCGGCGAAGGGTTAGGAGGAAGGGAAGAGGAAAGGTGGGATCTGCAGCAAGAAGAAGCGAAACAGTGAAAAAGGAAAAGTGCCCCAACCAAGCAAACAACTGCCTTGATCAGGGGGAGGAGTAAGTCTGGGAGAAAAATGAAGAAAGAAAGGGTACTATAGAGGAAAGAGAAATGAGGAGAGTTCAGTTAACGGGCTGTGCCTCCTTGCCCTGTGGTGACCAGCCGGCGAGCCGCAGACACGGACAGAGTAAGAGGTAAAAGGTGAAATGCTGGCAAACTCCCCCTGCAGGAACTCTTTTTAGACATAATCAAGGAGGAGTCTGGCAGGGGAGAAGTGCGTTACATCATATACGTCAGTATACGCCGCCATACGCTATGCATACGCTACGCATATGCCATCATACGCCGTCATACGCCGTCATACGCCGATCCTCCAACAAGCCTGTTTCCTTGCTCAAAATTTTCAGCGTATGGCAGCGTATGGATCATACGCTGCTCATACGCTAGGTCTATGCTATGCATATGCCGGCATAGGTTACACATAGGTTAGGGGTACGTCGGCTTAGGTTGGGCGTACGCTGGATTGACACCTGCTGGGTGTCTCTTGCGTACCCCCAACGTTCTGTAAAAGTGGTGTCACACTACGGCGTATGGCGTTAGTGTATGGATTTTCGACCCATACGCCATCATACGCTTTGCATACGCTATGCATACGCTATACATATGCCGGCATACGCCATCATACGCCCTCATATGCCATCATACGCCCTCATATGCGTGTCCGTCCAAATTTTTTTTGAGCATGCTCAAAAATGTTCGGCGTATGGCAGCGTATGGCTCATACGCTGCTCATACGCTCGACGTATGCTATGCGTACGCCAACATAGGTTACGCATAGGTTGGGCGTACACTGAACTTGTCAATCACAACTGTCAAACGTCATCACAGTACGCCGTGCATAGGTCGGGAAACGCCATAGGCTAGGGGTAGGTTAGGCATAGGTTAGGCATAGGTTAGGCATAGGTTAGGCATAGGTTAGGCATAGGTTAGGCATATGCTTCAGATGCCGCTGGGACCTCGTGCGTAGCGTATGACAGTGTATGATGGCGTATGATGGTGTATGGGTCGAAAACCGCATACGCCGGAATACGCTAATGCCATACGCCGTAATGTGACAGGGCCTTAAGCACCCGAACTGACCACCCTACAGAAGAGTGTGTAGGTTAAAGGCCCGGTCACATACACATTATGGGGCTGTCACACTACAACGTAGCGGGTAGTGTAAGCCGACATAGGTGAAATTTGGCCATTACGTCAAGATACGTTGAGGAACTTTGAGATACTTTACGCATTTGTTAAACCTACGTCGAGGTACGTTGAGATACATCGTGTTACGTTGTGTTATGTCAACACTTGTCAAGGTTTTGTACATACCCAAAACTTTCGACATAAGACAACATGTGGCTTATGCGTTAGCATATGCTATGTATACGTTTGACATATGTCGAGTATGCTAGACATATGCTAGACGTATGTTATACGTATGTTATATATACGTTGAACTACGTCAGGCGTAAGTCAAGCCGGCAGAAATGTACAGTCCGCATATTGACAACGTATTGAAAATGTATGGGTAACGTACGTCTAACGTATGTCTAATGTACATTTGGCATTTCTCCACTGTGTTTTAATGTATTTAACATATAAAAGGGTACTTCTGGTGATAACAACATATATATAATTTCACCGGCATTCTGCGAGCGTTCCGTGATCATTTAAAAAATGTTCTCATGCGTTACTACTATGTTGGATCAACATTTCGCATATGTCACTACTTGCACTAACATCCAAATTGGCCCTGCAATGCCGAGAATGTATCTCAACGTAAATAAGTGATTTCTACATTCCCCACTCACTGGCCCGTTACATCATAGTGTGACAGCGGTATTACTGTTAGTAGACGAAGTTGAACGTAGTGGAGGTTAACATAGTTTAACGTAGTTGAAAGTAGTTGAATGTAGTTGAAATTATCGGAGATGTATGGATGCTGGTACATTCAACTACGTTCAACTACGTTCAACTACGTTCAACTACGTTAGCCTCCACTACGTTCAACTACGTCCACTAACGTGTATGTGACCGGGGCATTACGTTCTGTCCTGTCGCACCCAGCCCCCTTCATGTCTCCACAAACCCACATGCCCACATGCCCACATGCCCACATGCCACGAGTTCCAACGTCATCTCGTTAACTCCTCGTCAATCACCCCATATCCTCCAGGGTGAGCGGGGGTTTGTTTAGTCACGTGACTCCAGACACAGCAATTAAACTAAATAAAACACTTTTAAGAAAACCCCAAAATAATAAAATCTGCAATTCAAATTTGGATTGTGAAATTCCTTGAAGGAAAAGTTGCAGTCTGATAGATTAAAACTATATAAAAGCGTCAAAGTTTCAAAAAGCAAGACATTTATTATTTAGCTATAACTTTGATCCTACATATCCAATTTACTCGTCCTGATATGACCATAGACGTTGATAGGAAGTCAAACAACAATAGAGGGTATTCCCATGACGTCGTCAAACGGAAGCGTGGCCATTGAGGCGATATCAACTAGTAAACAACCTGACAATGCATTGAGTTTGCTGATTGCGCAGTGCAAAATGTCTATTTCATTCAAAATTAATAGAAATGCAGAACCCTAACCTTATAAATTTAATATAATCTATTCGTTGAATATGTTTTCTATATGTATTCCAAGCACTTTGTTTCTAGGTGGCGTGGTTTCAGAGATATTTCACTTTTTCTGTATGAAGATTGCTCACTGCCATTGACAATACATTGAGTTTGTTGGGTTTGTTATTGTAGTTGTATCGCCACAATGGCACACTTCTGTTTAGCGTAACGTCAGTGCATACCCTCTATAGCACAGTAATTTCCGACGCCACCGCATGGTGGTGGAGCTTATGTTAGGACGACTACTACTATGTATCAGCAGCGAAATTCAAATTTGCCCTGATTGACTTTTTTAACCTATGGGAAACTTACATAGCTGGAAAGTTGAGGTCATTGCGCATATGTTGGTACCATCCATGACTTTCTACGATGTGACACAAGGAAGCGCCAGCCAATTAAAGATAACCTGTTTTGAGAGTCATTTTCATTTACAACAGTGATGAAGGAATATTGATTAAATATTGTCATAATACAAATGGAATTTACTTCAATGCAAGCGTCCTATATATTCAATCAAACAACACCATCAGATAAAACATGTTTATCTTCTAGTGTATGCAATTTAATCAAAATCAAATACATACAGAAATAGTTACGAGCATGTGAATATTGATGAAAAAAGCACCATTCCTGGATATTTTCATGGCGCTGCTGGTGTCGCAGTTTCAGTTCTCAACCAGTTTCAGTTCTCAACTGTCGCTTCTGCGCATGCGTCTAAATCCAACAGCACCATCGTAGCAGCTCTCACAGGGTAAGTACAACTCATTTATGGTATATTATCACTCATATACTTTGCTTTTGCTGTTGATGTGTGTGTGTGGTGATTTCTAATGTGTAAATCACTCTAAAACCGCTGTTCAGTTTAGTAATTCATTTTTGACACATGCGCAGATGGCGCTGTTGGATTTAGAAGCATGCGCAAAAGCGATGTTGAGAACTGAAACTGGTTGAGAACTGAAACCGTGACACCAGTACCTACTACTACAATACTTTGTGTTACCCCATTTTGAAATTAGAGTGACATATATTATAATAACAAAATTAAATTATTCATGAACAAATGTTAACAGAATAACCACACCATCCGATCATGTAATTTTAATTTCGCTAAACATAGCCGGTGAACTGTTAGTATGTGTGGCCCTCGCTTGGTCACGTGCTTGGCACTGGTTTTAACCCGGGAACCAGCCAGCCGTGACGACAGTCTTAGCAGCCCTAGGGGGGCTTCATTATTTTGGAGTGGATATAAAATAACTGAATTTGCGAAATTAAATTAATTTGTAAACAAATTAATAAATACTCGAAAAGGGGGAAATACAACAATGTCCCTGAGAAAGATCAAATCTATGCTAAACTAAATCAAATAAGGGGGGAGGGGGGTGTTAACCCACTTTCAAGTTGTGTAAACATTGAATATTTCGCGGTGTTCACGGTCGGGTGGGGGCAGGACAGGCCTGGAGGAGTTAATGAAGCGTGACGGACTGTGATCAGGACCGTGGTGGGGTGGGATGTAAGCAATGACCCCCCCCCCCCCCACACACACACACAGACACACACACACGCGCATCCAGGGGTAGAGGGGGTGGAGTAGGGGTGTGGTGGGGGGGGGGGGTCTGTGTGAGGTAAGCCTAAGAGGGTAAAGCCTAGTACACACCTCCCGTATAGGATTCGCGCACTAAAACTCGCGACTCGACCCGACCCGCTTAAAACTGAAAACGGTTAAAGATGAATCACAGGGCGACAAAAACATCACATTTTAAAGAAAAAAAACAAGACACCTGCCAAGATTTCATTCACAATATCTATTTTATATACCAGTGTCACAGTTTAAAAGGGTACCCGGTTTAAAACTGGGCTTTTCACAATGCGCATGCACATGCATTTCTGCCTGATTGGGATTGTATCCATGTTTAATAACCTGTTAATTGTTGATTCAATTTTTAGGAGAGAGGATAATATAATACGATCAAGCATGAAATATTCACTACAATGATTCCTGGAGGAATCCTTGCTCGTCTCACGCTACATTTCCAGAGAGCTCCTCCACAGACAGCAGCAAGCTAGAAATTGAGACAAGATTTCAGGCTTGCCATTCGACTTTGATGCATGCGCATTGCGAATAGCCCCATTTTAAACTGGGTACCCTTTCAAACTGCAAAACCAGCACACTTATTAAAATTACATTGTTGGATGGTTTTGAGTTTCTGTCATTTTTTAAAGAAAATATGTTAGGTTGATTGTTATAAATATAATCTCTATTATTTACAATTATTTTGATATAATAATTGAGCTACATGAATGAATAAGAGGAAGACATGATACTTGATAGTGGGTATGGCAGCGGGACGTAGCTCAGGCTGTAAAGAGTCCACATGTCAGTGTGAAGGTTTGGGTCATCTGATCGATCCTGCTCAGTGGGCCGATTTGCAGTTTGGGCTATTTTCTGTTCCAACCAGTCGTCCACGACTGGTTCATCAAAGGCTGTGGTATGTGCTGTCTTGTCTGTGGGAAGGTGCATATAAAAGACCCCTTGCTGCTTATCGGAAAGGGTAGCCTGTGTGGCAGCAGCGCGTTTCCTCCAAAGAAATATGTCGGAATGACCATATGTTTGACGTACAATAACCAATGATACAAATCAATGCGCTCTAGAGGTGTCATTAAATAAAACACTATTTTTTATAGTGGGTAAGAGTTGTATTTCTCTGGTTGCAGCGCAGTGAGTGAGGATGCGTAGCCTTTACAATGCGAAACAGTAAGTGGCACCACCATCGTAGCTGAGGTTGACCAGGCAGGAGCAGTAGATGACTAGTCCAGGCTTCAGCACTCGATGACTGAGGGGAGTGCTGGGGAGCAGGAGGGAGATTCCGGGCTATTATACTTGTATAATTCTTATACCACATATATTATTCATAGCCTTACTTACAGACAGCAAGAGCCAGATACAGTTTGATGAGATAACCTCTAGTCGATACATCAAAAGCCCTCTCTGTTGAAAGCTGCATAGTCTGATGTACGCATTGATGTTGAGATACAGAGGAGGATGGCTAGGGCTAGCACATCTTTCGGTTGACTCCACCAGAGACTCTAGCACAACCACAATGTGTCCAGACGGGTGAAAGGCAAGATCTACTGCGCCATCGTGCTATCCACCCTACTGTAAAATATTCCGATTTACAGCATCGGGGGGAAAGCAAATGTTCTATTGCTAAACAGGTGTACGTGACCAAGCACATGTATGTATATATATATGTAAGTGCTGGTGGTGCCTGAGTGGGATGTAATTAGACATAGTGGTGCTGGCAGGGCTGTGTGTAAGAGCACTCAGGGCCTACCCCCTCCCCCTCTGCTGGGTAGGAACACCACACTCAGGGTCAAGGTTGGTGGTGGCCATGGGGGCCACACAGCTTGGTGGTGGTGGGCAGACCACTGGTAGCCATGGGGACCAGGAATGCGGGATCCCCATTGGTAGGGCCAAGAATGCTTGTTTCCCATTGGGGGAAAAGGGTGGGGTGATACTCTACAATGAACCCATGTAACCATATAAATAATAAACCAGAGGGATTGACTCTCTCTCTTCCTTTACCCTTTATGCTCTTCCTTTCTCTTTGTCTGTGTTGATTTCACTATAGCCTGTCTACACAACCACAGATTCGAGCCCAAGCCTTTACACTACTATATGGAGCCGAAGCCTGGACCATGTACAGACGACAGGTGAAAAAGGTGCAGGCCTTCATGATGCGATATCTGTGTTCGATCTTGAGTATAACTTGGAAGGACAAAGTGACAAACAGGGAGATACTCGATCAGACAGGGCTGTCCTGTAGGGAAGATCTTCTGATCAGAAAGAACCTCCGGTGGAATGGACACATGATGAGTATTTCAACAGACAGGCTACCAAAGCAGATCCTTTATTCTCAATTGTCTTCTGGTCAGAGAAAGAGAGGATGCCCTCGTCACCGGCTCAAGGATAATATCAAGAGAAACCTGAAGCAGAGAGACATTAGGACCAACTCATGGACATCACTCTCACAGCAGAGAGCTAAATGGAGAGCGGCGGTTAAGAAATGAAACCAGTTGTCAATGTCATGGGGGTGATGAAAATGGGAAATATTGCACCTAGAGCGGGACTCAAACCCACATCTCTTTGCATTCTGGGCCAGTGTGCTAACCATTACACCACCTAGGCTCCCTGATATCACCACACTACTCACACCTACCTGTCTATGTGGTTACTTGCCTGAGAGGTTAGTGCAGACTAGTACTACACTCGTCCCCCCTGGAATTGTAAGTCTTTTAATGCTTACAATTACATACATACAGGCAATGCACTTACATATACATACACAGGGTAGGTTCAACAACTATACAGTGCGTAGCTTGTACATGATCATGGTCACGGCAACCAGTGTTATGGTGCTGATGAAAATGGGAAATATTGTGCCTAGAGTGGGACTCGAACCCACATCTCTTTGCATTCTGGGCGTTCTAACCATTACACCACCTAGGCTCCCTGATATCACCACACTACCCATGCCTGCCTGTCTATGTGGTTACTTGCCTGAGAGGTCAGTGCATACTACTACACAGTCTTTGTAGCATTGCGACGACAGCATGATGATGATGATGATGAGTCTGATGTCAGCATCAGACGTTCAAAACCAAAACAATTATCTAGATTTTATTCTACATATCTAACTTAGATACTGGTGCACTTATTAAGGATGTGACGCCACACAGAAGGGAATACTGAGTTAATTTAACAGAACCTGTTACTGCAGAACCCGATGGTGTCATAGTTTTGGCGTGCTTGACAACATTAATTTTCACGCTTTCACTTTAAATATCTAAAAAAAAACTTAAAAAAACTCATTAAAAATAAAAGTTACTTCAAATTAAATCAAGATGGATTATATCGATACGATCAGCCTCAATATATCTATCTCAGAACATGAGACAATGTGTTACTGTTAACAACAATGCCAGATGAACCACAGATTCCGGGATACACCCAGCTAACACCAGCAGATTCAAATTCATTAATGCACATGACAAAACTGAACAGAGCGTCGTCACCACATGTGGTGGGCCCTGATGGTGGAGTCTCCGACTTGCCCTGAAGATACAGCTCAAACACACTAATCTAATAATTTTAAGTTGCACAGTCCGATGGTTTTGTGTTTTTGTCATTTTCTGAGATAAATATATTAGGTTGATGGATATAATCTACCTTAATGGCTAACCTTTGAAATCTTTGAAGTGCAAACATGCTAGATTAATTTGGCAAGCACGCCAAAACTCAGTCACCATAGGCTTCTGCAGTAACAAATTTGATTAAATGTTCTCAACATTCCTTTCTACGCGGCGACAAATATTTGCAAAGTGCACCAATAGGTGTATAGTTATATATATAGAATCAAATCTCGATAATTTTGTTGGTGTCGACAAATTTATATTTTCATCAGACTATGTATGCAGCTTCAATTTAATGACAGAAACTTGAAACCATCGCACTATGCAGTTTTTATCAAGCGAATAAAATTAGGAAAACTCCGCCACAAAATACCAATGACACCAATAGCTACCCCCCACACACACACTCAACTCGCACCCCTTCCATCCACACCCCCCCCCCCCGCCCCCCACACACCGCTCCGGCTGTCACCCTGTCCTTACGTAGTCTTACCCCGCGGCGACCTGAGACCAAATTTGGCAATTACCTCGAGTTATGACGCGTGAGTGACGTTCTTATATGACGTCGCGCTGACGTTATTATGACGTGTAAACCGGAGTGCGCGGACACCTCGCACCTGCGCATGCGCTAACGGTCCTCTGGTCGAACCGGAAGTAACTTGTTAGCAGGTTAAAGTTGTATATAGTCCGATGGTTTTGAGTTTCTGTCTTTTTTGTTTCTGAGATAGATATATTACTATTATTAGATTTATCATGATGCACTTTCCTTTAATTTGAGGTAATTTTTAATATTTTAAATTAAATCTTTTGAGGTATTTGAAGTGCATACATGTAAAATTAGGTTGGTTGGTTGGTTGTGAGTGTGTGGGGCTATTTTGTGTATAAGGGGCAGTGGGAAGACTAGATAAAAGATTCACCCGGTACTTGTAGTACACGGGTCAAGACCAGCCTTAAGTTATATAAATACGGGCGAAAATAGCTTTAGTATGGAACAAGAAGTAAAATGCCTGGCACCAGTGTCAAATGGTTACTTATATCAACACAGAGTTGGTGAAATGGGAGAGAATGCAAAAAGACAAGATGGCGGCCAGAAAAAGCCATCGATTTCACTTTTAAATTGCATTAAAGTATATGTTTTATTATATTTTCTAACTCAAAAGTAGCAGGTAAACATGAAGACATATACAAAGAATAAATGTTGCTTCTTAGATTGTGAAATTCGGCTCTCATAAAGTTCCATTAGCCCGATTTTTCGACCGTTTTTATATAAGGCTGGTCTTCACCCCTGTACTGGAAGTACGGGGTGATCTTTTATCTATGGGAAGGCAACCATTAATGGTTACACTGTTCCTGCAATTTCTATTGTTAACAGAATAGTATATGTTTGGTATGCAGGTATTGCAATACCTCAGGGAGTTTGACGCCCCTGCCCTGCAGAGTTGTAAAATACTGCCTTGTGGTACAGGTTCTTGACAGAACCGAAGGCTAAGGGAGTAAACCCTAAACAGAAAACCATGTCACTGTGGCAGCATTAAGGGTGGTTGATGTATGGAACTCCCAACATCTCCCGACCAGCCACTGCAGGGACAAATAGTTTTGCGCCTGTCTGGACATGTTCTTGCTGGTGTGAAACCTCTATTTGCTCCCTGAGAGAATGCACTTCAACACTTTTGCAGGCAGCTTTCATGAAATGTACAACCGCACAAAACACCATACCGGGGAGCGGCAGTCAAGTAATGAAAGCAGTCTTTGTCGCATCGCAACCAACAGCATGATGATGACGATGATGATATGTTTGTGGAATACTGTACTACTACTAGTAGTACCTCTCATTGTCTTTGGCCATGACCTTGCCCCGTTCCCGCCATTTTTCGCACGGCGTATTGTTGCGTGGCGACAACTTGCCAAATGTCGTCTGCCAACTGTCAGCGCGTTACCGGCGTTCCCCGCCGTCACGCCGGTCACTTCCGCCAATATGGGCAGCGTATGTCTCCCCGGGCCCTGTCTACTAACAACTAACCGACCGGGTCAGTCAGAAATATCCTCCCTCCCCAGGATATATTTGTTTGTTTGTTTGTTGTTGTTTTACGTCCTAGCAACATCTAAGGTCATATCAGGACGGGTACCGACTTGTGACAGTGTGCACTCATGGCAACTTTATAGTGCTGTCCCACTGGGAAACCAGGCCGCCGGCACCATGACCTGGTATCCCACTCAGTCACATTATCCTGACACTGAGCACACCAGTCCTTGCCCTATCCTAATAATGCCGAGCGCCTGGCTAGGAAGCGACAAGTATCAATTTTAAAGTCATTGGTTTGACTCGACCGGGATTCGAACCCACGACCCCACGATCTACCAGCACGGGAGACGGACGCTCTAACTCATTCGGCCATCCTGTCTGGTGCGGATATATTTGTACATACAGGTCTATAGTATAGCAATGCACTGAGTTCACAACGATACGCACAGAATGCAGATTACAAAGACACCCTAATGGTGCTGTCACATTACGATGCATCGTGCAAACGTACGTCGACGTACCCACATTATTACCGAGTTAGCATGACGGAGAAGAATGGATGCCGGTACGTTCAACTATGTTTGACTACGTTTGACTACGTTTGACTACGTTTGACTACGTTTGACTATGTAGGACTACGTTTGACTATGTTTGACTACGTTTGACTACATTCACCTACGTTCAACTATGCTCCCCTACGTTTGACTACGTTCGCCTACGTTCACCTATGTTTGACTACGTTCAACTCCATTCGACTACGTTCGACTATGTTCGACTATGTTCAACTATATTCGACTAAATTCAACTATATTCAACTACGTTCAACTTCGTTCAACTATGTTCAACTAGGTTCAACTACATTAGCCTCCTCTACGTCCAACTATGCCCACTAAAGGCCCTGTCACACTATGACGTAACGACGTCAACGTAGGGAGAACGTGAAGAACGTTGAACTTCTCGGCGTAGTATGCAAATTTGGGCACAAGTTGAAGGTGGATGCAGCACAGTGGATGAGAGCATAACGTCGGAAAAGCGTAGTGATACCGTCATTCAACGAGAGAGGACAACGTCATTACGCTCACGGAACGTTATGAATGTTATTCCATCGCCAGAAGAACATTACGTGACGTTACATACGTCATTATACATTGAACGTACATTGAATGTACGTTCTCCTGACATTCTCCTGACGTTCTCCTGACGTTCTCCTGATGTTCTCCTGACGTTCCCATTACGCCGCATGGGCATTTCCACTCGGTTCAATGTGGGTCAACGTAGTGGAATGTAGTTGAACGTAGTGAGCAGCGTTTGCCTAACGTCCATTTAACGTCATTGACGTTCGCTGAATGTGAACAGAACGTACGGCGAACGTAAACCCTTACGTTCGAGCTACGTCAAAAGTTTTGAACATGTCCAAAACTTCGACGTAACTCGACGTAACACGATGTAATGTGACGTAGCTCGACGTCAGTCTAACGTCATTCTGACGTCATCAAAACGTAATCCAACATACGTCAACGTAATGACGAAAAATCACCACATTAGGCTCACGCTTGCTCATTACGTCGTAGTGTGACAGGGGTATTAGGTGTATGTGATCGAGTCTTTATGGGGTATAACAATAATCATAATAATAAGTAATATTCCCTTCCATGTCTTTTTACTCACATAATGCTATACATCACATATACATATAGTATACACTAAAATCTCTCTAAATCGACCGTCCTTGGGACCGACTTTAAAGTTGCATAGTCCGATGGTTTCGAGTTTCTCTCATTTTCTGACATAAACATATTAGGTTGTTCATTACTTTGGTTTGAAGTAACTTTTATTTTAAATCGCTAACTTTTGAGATATTTGAAATGGAAACATGCTAAATTAATTTTGGCAAGCTTGCCAAAACTCTATCACCAAAGTCTTCTGCAGTAAGAGGTTCTATTAATTGACTCAGTATCCCCTTATATGTGACGACAAATGTTTAATAGGTGCACCATCATCTAAGTTAGATATGTAGAATCAAATCTAGATAATTGTTTTGGTTTTGAAAATGTTATGTTTTCATCGGACTATGCAGCTTTAAGTGGTCGATGTATATGTCCCAATAGACACACACTGCACGAGTGCAACACATGGATGCGTGTCTATTCAAAGTAAAAAAAATCATGGATTTGTTTTTGTCATGGCTCTGAAATAAAGTGGGATTGTCTTATTTTATGTGCATTCAATCTGAATAGGATTGTAAATTTGTGCATGCTTTCAATCTTGAAATGGGGGGTGTGCTTCTATTGGGTAGCGTGCTTCTATTGGGACATATATGGTATATATAAATATATAAATATATATATCCAGACAGGATGGGCGAATGAGTTAGGGCGTCCGTCTCCCATGTTGGTAGATCATGGAATCGTGGTTTCGTGTCCTGGTCGAGTCAAACCAATGACTTAAAAATTGGTACTTGTCGCTTCCTTGCCAGGCACTTGGTATTATTAGGATAGAGCAAGGAGCAGTGGAATGAGGAAGATCAATTGTCCGCGATTGAAATTTCCCCTGATTAAACAACTAATGTACCAAAAATAAAAAGAATATGATATCAATATTTTTATGTTTATATAATATGTATTAATTATTCTAAACAATATAAATATAAATTATATACGATATGATATATCATATATATATTATATCGAACAAAACGGAGAAAGCAGATGACAAAATGAAATATCCTTAGCTTGTTGCTGGGAAACCTATATTTCAGGCTGGTTGGACACAATTTTGTTTTGTCGCTACACTCCATTGCGCACCTGCCTATGTAACACCCTCCCCTCTCCTCCCCCCCCCCTCCACTCACCCCCTCCACCATATTCCCAGCAGCGTCCGGCCACATTTTACAATTTTCCCGCGCTTTTTTTGTTTGTCGTCCAGTTGGCTTCATCGTGACGTCACAACACGTCACAACCATCATCCGCGGCACGCGCCAGTGTGACGTCACAGGGTGGCGCGGCTGTATGTGGGGGTGGGGGTGGGAGGGGGTAGACAGGACCAGATGTCACGTGGTGTGTGACGTCACTTCCCGTGGCCTCGCTGCGATTTGATGAGATTGTTTAATAAGGCGAGAAGAGAGCAGGGGCCGGGGGAGGTGGACGTGTGTGTGGGGTGTGTGTGTGGGGGTGTGAGTGTGGGGAGTGAGTGGATGTGGGGGAGGGGGTGAGTGGGGGGTGAGTGTGTGTGGGGGGTGTCGATGTGTTTGTGTCAGGGTGTGGATGGGTGTGGGTGTGGGTGTGGGTGTGGGTGTCAGGGTGTGTGTGAGGGTGTGTGTCAGTGTATGTGTATGTGGGTATCAGGGTGTGGGATATGTGGATGTGTGTGTTGTGTGTGAGTGTGTTGGGGTGAGTGGGTGTGTGGGTGTGTGAGTGTGTGTGGGGGGGTGTCATGGTGTGGGTGTGGGTGTGTGGGTGTGGGTGGGTGTTAGGGTGTGTGTGGGTGTGAGGGTGTGTGTGGGTGTGAGGGTGTGTGTGTGGGGTGTGTGGGTGTGGATGTGTGTGTTGTGTGTGGGTGTATGTGGGTGTTGGTGTGGGTGTTGGTGTGGCTATGTGGGGTGTGTGTGTGGTTGTGGTTGTGGTTGTGGTTGTGAGTGTGAGTGTGATTATGGTTGGAGTTGTGTGTGTGGTTGTGGTTGTGGTTGTGGTTGTGGTTGTGGGTGTGGGTGTGCTGATATCAGGGAGCCTAGGTGGTGTAATTGTTAGCACACTGGCCGAGGAATGTAAAAAGATGTGGGTTCGAGTCCCGCTCTAGGCGCAATATATACCATTTTCATCATCACCCCCACTACACTACTGAAGCATATATGGGGTCAAATCATAGTGCAATGCATAGTGCAAGGCATAGTCCAATGCATGGTCCAATGCAGGGTCCAATGCATGATCCAATGGATGGCCCAATGCATGATCCAATGCATGGTCCAATGCATGGTCCAATGCATGGTCCAATGCATAGTCCAATGCATATACCGATGCATAGTCCGATGCATATTCTGATGCATACTCCGATGCATAGTCCGATGCATATTCCGATGCATATTCCGATGCATAGTGCAATGCAGAGTGCAATGCATAGTGCACTGCATAGTGCACTGCATAGTGCACTGCATAGTGCAATGCATAGTGCAATGCATATTCCGATGCATATTCCGATGCATATTCCGATGCATATTCCAATGCATAGTCCAATGCATAATCCAATGCATAGTGCAATGCATATTGCGATGCATAGTACGATGCATAGTGCGATGCATAGTCCAATGCATAGTCCGATGAAAGCATAACATTTTCTAATGGCCCTCTCAGACTACGACATAATGACGTCAACGTAGGGAGAACGTGAAGAACGTTGAACTTCTCGGCGTAGTATGCAAATTTGGGCACAAGTTGAACGTGGATGCATCGTAGTGGATGAGAGCGTAACGTCGGTAAAGCTTAGTGATACCGTCATTCAATGAGAGAGGACAACGTCACTACGCACACGGAACGTTATGAACATTATTCCATCGCCAGAAGAATGTTACGTGACGTTACCTACGTCATGAGATGTTGAACGTACGTTGAATGCTCGTTCTCCTGACGTTCTCCTGATGTTCTCCCGACGTTCTCCTGACGTTCCAATTACGCCACGTGGGCATTTGCACTCGGTTTAATGTGGGTCAATGTAGTGGAACGTAGTTGAACGTAGTGAGCAGTGTTGGAAAAACATCCGTTTAACATCATTGACGTTCACTGAACGTGAACAGAACGTACGGCGAACCTAAAGCCTTACGTTCGAGCTACGTCAACATTTTTGAACATGTCCAAAACCTCGACGTAACTCAACGTAACACGATGTAATGTGACATAGCTCGACGTCAGTCTAACATCATTATGACGTCATCATAACGTAATCCAACGTACATCAACGTAATGACGAAAAATCGCCACGTTAGGCTCACGTTCGCTTGTTACGTCGTAGTGTGACAGGGGTATTACCAAAACACTTGACCTTCCATACTGAGATATATCAAAGAACATTTGTTGTTGGACGGAAGGAGTATTAAGTTGACTTAAAGTTGCATAGTCCGGTGAAACATACTTTTGTTAAAACCGAAACACTTCAAATATCCTCTAATTTATTATTTAAAAATAGTCACTTTTTTACCTCGAGATGAGTCAAACTTATACCCCTGTCACACTACGACGTAACGAGCCAACGTGAGCCCAACGTGGTGATATTTCGTCATAACGTTGATGTACGTTGGATTACGTATATGGTCATAATGACGTTAGATACTCGAGCTACGTCACATTACGTCGTGTACGTCGAGGTTTTGGACATGTTCAAAATTTTGCGTAGTCAACGTAAGGGTTTACGTTCCCTACGTTCTGTACACGTTCAGCGAACGTCAATGATGTTAAACAGACGTTATTCCAACGCTCCTCACTACGTTCAACTACGTTCCACTACGCTGAACCCCATTAAACCAAGTGCAAATGCCCACGGGGCGTAATGGGAACGTCAGGACAACGTCAGGAGAACGTCAGGAGAACGTCAGGAGAACGTGCACCCAACGTACGTCCAACGTCTCATGACGTAGCCAACGTCACGTAACGTTCTTCTGACGATGGAATAACGTTCATAACGTTCCGTCAGCGTCATTACGTTCACCTCACTCGTCGAACGACGGTATCACTACGCTCTACTGACGTTACTCTCTCGTCCACTACGCTGCATCCACGTTCAACTCGTGCCCAAATTTGCATACTACGCCGAGAAGTTCAACGTTCTTCACGTTCTCCCCACGTTGACGTCGTTACATCGTAGTGTGACAGCCCCATTATTGGCGCGGGGGGGGGGGGGGAGTTGGACGTCAGCCCAACGTAGTGAACGTAATGTAGCAGTCACACTACGACGACAAGGTAGGGACGACAGCCCGGCGGCTGGGATTTTGTGAAATCCCGATGACCTATGCAAATTCGGGCTAAGTTGGACGACAATCGGACGACATCCGGACGACATCGGGACAACAGACGGGACGACAGCGTCTGTGTGTCTGTGTCTGAGTGTGTGTGACTCTGTGTCTCTGTGTGTGTCTCTATGTGTGTGTCTGTGTCTCTGTGTGTCTGTGTCTATGTGTGTGTCTGTGTCTATGTGTGTCTATGTGTGTCCATGTGTGTGTCTGTGTGTGTGTCTGTGTATGTGTGTCTGTGTGTGTCTGTGTGTGTGTCTGTGTATGTGTGTGTCTGTGTCTATGTGTGTGTCTGTGTCTATGTGTCTCTATGTGTGCCTGTGTGTCTGTGTCTGTGTCTCTGTGTGTGTATGTGTCTGTGTGTGTCTGTGTGTGTATGTGTCTGTGTGTGTATGTGTATCTGTGTGTGTCTGTGTGTGTGTCTGTGTCTGTGTGTGTCTGTGTCTGTGTGTGTATGTGTCTCTGTGTGTGTCTGTGTCTCTGTGTGTGCCTCACTCTCACTCTCAGTCTGACTCTGACTCTGACTCTCAGTCTGACTCTGACTCTCAGTCTGACTCTCACTCTCAGTCTGACTCTCACTCTCAGTCTGACTCTCACTCTCAGTCTGACTCTCACTCTCAGTCTGACTCTCACTCTCAGTCTGACTCTCACTCTCAGTCTGACTCTCACTCTCACTCTGAGAGTGAGAGTGAGAGTCAGACTGAGAGTGAGAGTCAGACTGAGAGTGAGAGTCAGACTGAGAGTGACAGACAGACTGAGAGTGAGAGTGAGAGTCAGACTGGGAGTGAGAGTCAGACTGAGAGTGAGAGTCAGACTGAGAGTGAGAGACAGACTGAGAGTCAGAGTCAGAGTCAGACTGAGAGTCAGAGTCAGACTGAGAGTCAGAGTCAGAGTCAGAGTCAGAGTCAGAGTCAGAGTCAGAGTCAGACTGAGAGTGAGAGTGAGGCACACACAGAGACACAGACACACACACATACACAGACACACACAGAGACACAGACACACACACAGACACACACATAGACACACATATACACACACAGACACACACATAGACACAGACACACATGCAGACACATACACATACACACACAGACACAGACACACACACACAGACACACACATAGACACAGACACACACATAGACACATATACACAGACACACACACATACACACACAGACACACACACAAACACACACACAGACACACATATACACACACATACACACACATAGACACAGACACACACATAGACACAGAGACACAGACACACACACATACACACACACATACACACATATACACACATATACACACACAGACACACACATAGACACAGCCACACACATAAACACAGACACACACAGACATACACATACACACACACAGACACAGACACACACATAGACACACATATACACACACAGACACACACATAGACACAGACACACACATAGACACATAGACACACATATACACAGACACAGAGACACACAGAGACACATACATGGAGAGAGAAGCAACTACAGCTTAACGACAAGACGACAGTGCCGCGACAGTGCCGCGACAGTGCGACAGTGCCGCAACAGTGCCGCGACAGTGCCACGACAGTGCCGCGACAGTGCCGCAACCTCGGCTGTCGTCGGCTGTCGTAGAAGTTTTTCAACATGTCCAAAATCCCCACGACAACCCGGCGACAGTCGAGAAAGAGTGGAGAAACTGGAGGTGTCGCGGAGGTGTCGCGGCGGCACCTGCGCGGCACCTGCGCGACACCTGCGCGACAATCAACGACAACCGGGAGTGGGTGTCGCAGGGCTGTCGCCGCTGCTTGTCGTCGTAGTGTGACTGCTACATAAGAGCCCAGTGAACATGTCATGAAATGCCTTGCTTCATCATTGTTATCCTTGTCTGAGCGGATGCTGTCGATGCGTGAGAGGATGCATATCTGAATGCAGGCATCCTTCCGAAGGATGGGATATCCACTCCTCGTGATTTGGAATTGTAGTAACTGCTCGCATACCTGTAGCTCCATCTCGCCCAGTGGGTTGATCCTCTGTCCTGAGTATGTCAGTTGTCACTAACCGGCATTTCGGTTGGGTTATTTCCGATTTGTGCATTTTTTTAAGTGTGTCCATGGGGATGATGTTGGCTTCAGAACCCGTTTCTAGTTTGAAGTTTATGTCAATCGTCTCCACAGGAATGTTCGCGAACCATAACTCAGCGCTTGCGTCATCGTCGGTTGATATCGCCCCTATGAACAAATCCGTATCGGATTGTTCATCATGCCATTCATCAATGCTGTTCTTGTCGTCGACTGTTATTTCATTAACCATCGCGGATTTGCTGCGGCATACTTTTGCAAAGTGTCCCACTTTTTTGCACAGATCGTACGTCTTGCCTTTGGCAGGAAATGCCGCCCGATCCCAATGATGCGAGTATCCACACCAACCACATTTTGCTTGCGTGCCACTGCTTCTGTTTTGCTGATCCCGAGCGAATCTCAAAGGTATTCACTTATAGTTTTGTTGCTGTGGTGTCTGTTGTGTTGAAGTGCATTGCTGTACTGTGCCCAGTGCATATTCAGGGCTGCTGTCAATTGTGAGCTGCTTTGTGCGATGTTCGCTCATCCTACACATTTCCTCACACACCTGCAATGTCAGTTTAGGTGTCTGGAGCAGATGATCCCTGAGAGTGTCGCACTTAATCTCCCATATTAAGCTATTGCGCAACAGCGACTCCTCTAACTCGCTGTATTCACATTGCCCGATATGGTGTCGTAGTTCATGCACATAGGTGTCCATGCCTTCCTGTCCTTTGTTGTACATGTTGAACTTGTAGCGAGTTACCATTATGTTTGTTTTTCCCTCACAATACTCGCAGAATGCTTCCATTAATGGCCTCAGCTTGTCCACGTCCGCCGCGATGAATCTCATTGCTTGATGACCTTTCTGCGCCTCCGCACCGGCTACATGAAGGAATACGCAGCACTGCACCTTCTGACTCCTGCTCTGCACTCCTGCTGCAGTAGCATAGATATTGAAAGCATGAATCCATGTATTCCAGTTGTATTCAAAACTTCATTATCGCCAGCGCTAGTCTACACTGGTCCCTCGTTTCGCTGGTCTCAGCCGGCTGGTTCCCGGCCTGCCGAGCCTCAGTACAATACACAACAGTAACCTATGTCGACGCATGAGAAAAAAAAAGAAAAATGTTTGGCACAACGTGTGGCTAATGTGCCTCTCGCGTGTGCAGCGTTTACCTAGCATTGGCATAACGCGCTCCCAACATACCGCTAGCGACCATTAAATGTGTTGCACAATGTATGAGAGCGTAGTGCCAGCACATGAGCGACGCATGTCCAATGACAGTCCAGCGCATTTCAGCGGTGTGCCAGTGTGCACCCAGCGCACGTGACGTTTGCATAACACGTGAGTAGCGCATGCTAATGTGCGGGGTGCACCCAACCCACCCGCATAACACTCACGGCACATTCGCAGAACACCGGCGAATGTTATATATGTTAAGCGAGTGCCAGACGCATGCCCTATGCGTCAAATACGTCAAGGCATGGTGGAGAAACGCCAACCACGCATCGGCCATACATTATCCAAAGTCATCATACATTGGCGTTGCCAGCGCACTGACTGAATGCTCTCCATCAGAGGAAAGAAAGTCAACGGAGGAAATCATAAGAACAACGTTCCTCCAATGCGCGTTTAATCTATCTCGACGTATCCCTAACATAGGCATAAAGTAAGCACCCATTCGTTGTCATACGTCGAAAGTTTTGTGCATGCACAAAACTTTGTCGATCCCCTGATGCGCGCCGCCGTGTGCCGATGAATGTTGACATACATTGATGTATATCAAAATGCGTCTAATGCATGCATATTACATAGCAACGTATCCTGATGTAGCGGCAAAAAATCACATACATTGGCGTACGTTTGTGTGATGCATCGTAATGTTATAGCCCCATTAGTGGACGTAGTTGAACGTAGTAGAGGCTAACCCACACACCACAACAACCCCGCACCCACCTAGCGTATACGACCTAAAACTGCCCCAAAATCGTGAGGTTGCACTCCCCTAGCACACCTACCGATTGCGATTCCCGATTTTTAGGGCTAAAACGGTAGGTGTGCGCTAGGATTACGATTGCGATTCCCGATTCGAAAAATGAATCGGCCCGATTTCAGTTTTAAGCGGATCGGGAGTTTTAGTGCGCGAATCCTATACGCTATGTGTGTACCTGGCATTACACAGTTGAACGTAGTTGAACGTAGGTGACCATAGGTGAACGTAGGTGAACGTAGTTGAATGTACTGGCATACATACTTGTCCGTGATGTTAACTTGGTAATATTACTAATAATAACGTGGGTGAGCCGTGATGTGCTATTTAATTGTTAACATGTTCAAAACAGCACTACATTAGAGGCTGAATTTGCATCCATGATGCTAACATACTCTAGCATAATCTAGCATACTCTAGCATACACTAGCATACTCTAGCGTGGTCTAGCGTACTCTAGCATACTTGGACAAAGCCCTGGTCACATAGCCATTAGTGGATGTAGGTGAATGTAGTGGATGCTAATGTAGTTGAACGTAGTTGAACATAGTTGAATGTAGTTGAACGTAGTTGAACATAGTTGAATATAGTTGAACGTAGTTGAACGTAGTTGAACGTAGTTGAACATAGTTGAACATAGTTGAACATAGCTGAACATAGTTGAACATAGTTGAACGTAATTGAACCTACCGGCATCTGTACCATAACCTATTTATCTGTACCGTAACATATTTATCCGTACTAGCATATGCCGTACCTTAACATATTTCAACGTTGTTTAACGTACTTACACCATGTTTGACCCACGTTATCCTCCACTATGTTCAGCTACATTCAGCTACATCCACTAACGTGTATCTGACCGGGGCTTAAACGTAGGGGGGGGGGGGTGAGTACCGACATGGCTTCAATCAACATCGATCTCCTCCTCCCTCGTGCAGAAGGTCGGGACATCCAGTTCCGGTCGAGTCAAACCAATGACTTTAAAATTGATACTTGTCGCTTCCTGACTTGGCACTCGGCATTAATAGGATAGGGCAAGGACTGGTTAGCTCGGTGTTGGGATAATGTGACTGAATAGGATATCAGGTCATAATGCTGGTTGCATGATTTTGCATTGGGGCAACACTATAAAGTTACCATGAGTGCACACTGTCACAAGTCAGTACCCATCCTGATATGACCTTAGATGTTGCCAGGATGTAAAACTCAAACAACCAACCAACCAACCTCCTCCCTCTCTTCACTCCCCCTCCCTCCTCGTCACTGCCCTCCATCTTCTCCTCCTCCTCTCCTCACATCACCTTCCCCTCATCTCCGTCCCCCGTCCTCCCCTTCCCCTCCCCTCCGCTCCCCTCCCCCTCCCCCTCCCCCTCCTCCTCCCATCCTCTCTTCCTATCATACCCTCCTCCCCGCCTCTCCTCCCCTCCTCTCTTCTCCTCCCTTCCTCCACTCCTTCTCTCCCACTCTCGTCATCTGCTCCTCCACTCCTCCCTCCTCTCCTCCCCTTCCCCCTTTCATCCCAAACCCATCCACCTCCCCTCTCCTCCCCTCCCCTCTCCTCCTCAGTGGCTGGGATCCCGGCCCATCTCTACAGTCCCCTCCCTTCCCTCCCCACCCCTCCCCCTCTCCCCTCCTCAGTGGCAGGGATCCCCGTCCCATCCATCTACAGTCCCCATCCCTCCTCCCCCTCCCTTCCTCCCCCACACTGGCTGTGACCCCCCCCCCCCTCACTATCTCTCTATGCAACCTCCCCCGTTCTTCAAGCCATCCTGCTCCTCCTCCTCCCAATTCTCCTTCTTCCTCCTTCCCCCTCCCCCACTTTCCCCCTCCCCCTTCACACTCATCGCCCCCCCCCCCCCCCACCAGCTGGGATCCACGCCCATCTGGACAGTTGCCCTCAGCAGTACGCAAGCATGGATGATTGCGGCCGCAGCCACCGCCGTTTGAATTTGGCGCCGGTAAACAGGTGAGGGCGGTCACGTGACGTCAATCGAGTCGACCATGGTGACGTCACTGTGTCGTCACGGCGCCCGTTTCATTAGCTCCATGATACACATGTGTGCAGTGATCTTGAAGGGAGTGGAGGGTGGAGGTCCGGAAGGGGGAAGGTGGGGAGGGAGGTCCGGTGGACCGGGGAAGGTGGAGGGGACGTCCGGGGAAGGGGGAAGGTGGAGGGGGGAGGTCCGGGGAAGGGGGGAGGTCCGGGGAAGGGGGAGGTCCAGGGAAGGGGGAAGGTGGAGGGGGGAGGTTCGGGGAAGGGGGAAGGGGGAGGGAGGGGAGGGGGAGATGGAGGAGGAGGCGCGCGTGTGTAACTTGTGTGTGGGTGTTTGTGTGTGTATATATATATATATATATATATATATATATCTATATATATATATATATATATGCATGCATGTTTGTAACTGTGTGCCAGATGGTGTGTGTAACCTGTGTGTGTTTGTGTGTTTATGCATACATGTGTATAACTGTGCACCAGATGGTGTGTGTAACCTGTGTGTGTGCTTGTGTGTATATACATACATGTGTGTAACTGTGTACCAGACGGTGTGTCTAATATGTGTGTGTTTGTGTATATGCATACATGTGTGTAACTGTGTACCAGATGGTGTGTGTAACCTGTGTGTGTTTGTGTATATGCATACATGTGTGTAACTGTGTACCAGATGGTGTGTGTAACCTGTGTGTGTGTTTGTGTATATATGCATACATGTATGTAACTGTGTACCAGATGCTGTGTGTAACCTGTGTGTGTGTTTGTGTATATGCATACATATGTGTACCAGATGGTGTGTAACATGTGTGTGTGTTTGCATATATATGTATACATGCATAAATGTGTGTAACTATCTACCAGATGTTGTGTGTAACCTGTGTGTGTTTGTGTATATATGTATGCATGTGTGTATCTGTGTACCATAAGGTGTGTGTAACCTGTGTGTGTTTGTGTATATATGCATACATGTGTGTAACTGTGTACCAGATGCTGTGTGTAACCTGTGTGTGTGTTGTGTGTATATGCATACATGTGTGTAACTGTGTACCAGATGGTGTGTGTAACGTGTGTGTGTTTGTGTATATATGCATACATGTTTGTAACTGTGTACCAGATGGTGTGTGTAACATGTGTGTGTGTTTGTGTGTATATGCATACATGTGTGTAACTGTGTACCAGATGGTGTATGTAACCTGTGTGTGTGTTTGTGTGTGTATGCATACATGTGTGTAACTGTGTACCAGATGGTGTGTGTAACGTGTGTGTGTTTGTGTATATATGCATACATGTTTGTAACTGTGTACCAGATGGTGTGTGTAACATGTGTGTGTTTGTGTGTATATGCATACATGTGTGTAACTGTGTACCAGATGGTGTGTGTAACATGTGTGTGTGTTTCTGTGTGTATGCATACATGTGTGTAATGGTGTACCAGATGGTGTGTGTAACATGTGTGTGTTTGTGTATATATGCATACATATGTGTAACTGTGTACCAGATGGTGTGTGTAACCTGTGTGTGTTTGTGTATATATGCATACATGTGTGTACCTGTGTACCAGATGGTGTGTGTAACATGTGTGTGTGTGTTTGTGTATATGCATACATGTGTGTAACTGTGTACCAGATGGTGTGTGTAACCTGTGTGTGTGTTTGTGTATATATGCAACCATGTGTGTAACTCTAACTGTGTACCAGATGGTGTGTGTAACTGGTGTGTGTGTTTGTGTGTATATGCATACATGTGTGTAACTGTGTACCAGATGGTGTGTGTAACCTGTGTGGGTGTTTGTGTATATATGCATACATGTGTGTAACTGTGTACCAGATGGTGTGTGTAACTGGTGTGTGTGTTTGTGTGTATATGCATACATGTCTGTAACTGTGTACCAGATGGTGTGTGTAACCTGTGTGTGTGTTTGTGTATATATGCATACATGTGTGTAATTGTGTACCAGATGGGATGGCCTCACGAGTTGGGCTTCCATCTCCTCTTTTGGGAGATCAGGGGGTCCGAACCCATGGGTTAGTCACTTCGAACGCTGGTCGAGTCAAACCAATGACTAAATAATTCATACTTGTCACTTCCTAGCCAAGAGTTCAGCATTATTAGGATAGGGCAAGGACTGGTGGGCTCAGTATCAGGATAATGTGACTGAGTGGGATATCGGGTCAGGGTGCTGGCATCCTGGTTTCCCAGTGAGGCAGCACTAAAAAGTCACAATGAGTGTGCACTGTCAGCAGTCATTGCCACTCCTGATATAACCTTAGATGTTGCCAGAATGTAAAACCCCAACAAACACACACTCTACACCAATGAAGAAGCAACATAAAAGCCACACCATCAGGGTTTTATAAAATGGGTAAAATTCTGTACCCTTACATTTTCTGAGAGTACGACTCTTTACCCTCAAATATTGTTGGGATAATTTGTATAAAGGTTCTTCAAGGAGCCAGAGACAACAAAGCCTCGGGACCCACAGACTCCGCCCCCCCCCCCTACTCGCCCCCATTCTGCGTACCCTAAAATTATTTTGTCGCGGAAACCCTGCACCTGTACAAGCGCTGTCAACCGTGTGTTTGTTGTTGTTTTATGTCCTAACAACATCTAAGATCATATCAGGGCGGGGTCTGTCAAAAGTTGCAGGTTATCATATATATATATATATACATGTATCTTCATAATGAGTCATATGGACCTTATATGTTGCCAGTATGTAAAACCTCCAATCTGTCACCTTTAACGACTAATTCCAACCTCCGCCGCCAGGTGTGACTAATTGAGCCCGGCACGTGCCAGCCTCACCAGGGCCCCGTCGTACAAGTAGCAATTCGTTAACCACGCTCACTAACAAATAGTTGACAATGTGCACCTGCACATTTAAACGCAGATGGAGATTTGTATACAAAATAACTATTCTATTGTTAATTGTTTTCTTGAAGATGTATACTGCCTATCAGTATCAGTATCACTATCATGGATAAGTCTGACTAGACTTGTTTTCACCATTAAACAGTTGGTCGATAGAAAGCCCGAGCCTACACTTTTACCGACCCAAGGGATTTTTTTAACCTCTCACACCACATAGACATGGTGTGACTATGAGATCAACTGGCCTTTGATGACGCTGTAAGTTATACACAGCGGTGGAAATCTAAATTGGCAGAGGTGATTGCATTCTGTATTATGATATCTATGGTGATATGAGTATTCCAAGTTCTTCTGATCCCTCATCACCATCATCATCATCATCATGCTCACCATCAATCACTTAACCACAAGGATCATTGAGGCACCACAGATGACTTATCAACCAGTTTCCTCCAGTGTTTCCTGTTCTCCACCGCCCTCTGGGACTTGCGGAACTCCAGGCCTGTCCATTACCTGACATTGTCTTCCCGTCTACTCCTTTGCCCACCTTGTCTCCTTTCCCCGTTTCACTGTGCATTGCAAGATGGCTTGGTTCCATTTGCTCGTTGTTGTTACATTCATTGATTAAACAAAAATGTCGTTGGTCCATTAGTTGTTTAAACAGGGGAAATTTCAGTCATAAACGACTGGTCTTCCTCACTCCACTGCTGGTCGATAGAAAGCCCGAGCCTACACTTTTACCGACCCAAGGGAGTTTTAACCTCCCACACCACATAGACATGGTATGAGAGCAACCAGCCTTTGATGACGCTGTAAGTTATACACAGCGGTGGAAATCCAAATTGGCAGAGCTGGGGGCATGGGGAATCGAACCGCCAACCCTCAGATTAGGAGTCTGACCTAGAAAAAAGTCAGACACTCTAACCACTCCACCACAGAGAATGCCACAGGGGAAATTTCAATCACGGATAATTGGTCTTCCTCATTCCACTGCTCCCTGTCTTATTTCATCCTAGTACCGCTAAGCGCCTGACAGGGTAAACGACACAGAATCTAAATGTGTGCCGTCTCTGGTAGGGACAAGACTACATTTTGAAATCATTGGTTTTTTCTCGCCTGGGGTTTGATGACCCAACAACATGGGAAGTGACACTCACCTCATCTGTCATTCTATCAAGTATAAATATACACATATGATAATTGTTATTGTATATTTGAGATACGGTTCTGGTAATGTTTTGTGACTCCCCCGCAAGACTCAACAACGCCCCCTCTCGTCCAACAAAAACCTTCAACCACCACACCTCTTCCCGCCCCCTCCATTCAGAGACAGGTGTCTAGATTCAAAGCCTGCCACGCGCCTAGTGAATTATATATATAGGTATGTATATATTTATATATATATACTCATTATAATATAAGGCCATATATTTACATATATAGATATATATATAAGTATGTATATATCCTCATTATAGAGCCATATATATAAGTATGTATATATATTCTCATTATAAAGCCATATAGATAAATATATATATCCTCATTATGAAACCATATAGGTAAATATATAAAAGTATGTATATATCCTCACAATAAAACCATATAAATACATATATATATAAGCATATATATATATCCTGATTGCAAAGCCATATAAATAAATGTATATAAGTATGCACACACCCTCATTATAAAGCTATATAAGTATATATATAAGTAAGTATATATCCTCATTACAAAGCCATATAACTACAATATCGGTATTTATGTATATCCTTGTTATAAATCTATGTGCAAAAATATGAATAAAACCTCTCTAAATTGACCGACCATGGGACCGACTTTAAATGGTCCATTTAGCGAGGTGGTCGGCTTAGGGACTTTGTTTGATTGTTACAATGGTATTGTATTTGTATGGGCAATCGTTTGGGACCCAAATAAAGCGATCGATATAGGGGAGTGGTCGATCTGTGGAGGTGCTCGGTTAGAGAGGTTTTACTGTATATATATATCCTCATTAAAAATACCTATATATAATTATAAGTATATACATATCTTCATAATAAAGCCATATATACACACATATACATAAATATCATATATATCCTCATTATAAAGCCAGATAAATAAATATATATAATTATGTACAAATATCTTCATTAAAAAGCCATATAAATACATTTATGTAACTATGTATATATCCTCATTATACGCACTGACCGTACTAATAGCAATACAATATTATTAACATATATGCTAAGGTTTCCTAGTCCAATGGTTTTGAATTTCTGTATTTTTTTCTGAGATAAATATATTAGATCGATCACTAGTATCTACTTTACATTAGTTCAAAGTTACTTTTATTGTAAATGGTAAACTTTTGAGATATCTTCAGTGCAAACATGGAAAATTAGTTTTGGCAAGCTTGCCAAAACTCTGACACCATAGACTTCTGCAGTAACAGGTTCTGTTAAATTGACTCAGTAATGCCTTCTTTTTTTATTGAGGCTGTATTTATACTGTCCATAGCATGTAAGCCCGGGTACCCAGGCTTGTTTTCAATGCTGGCCATGCAGAAACAAATGCTTAATAAGTGCACCAGTATCTAAGTTAGATATGTCAAACCAAATCTAGATAATTGGTTTGGTTTTGAAAATTTGATATTTTGTCGGACTATGCAGCTTTAATGGGGCTGTCACACTACGACGTAACGACGTCAACGTAGGGAGAACGTGAAGAACGTTGAACTTCTCGGCGTAGTATGCAAATTTGGGCAGAAGGTGAACGTGGATGCAGCGTAGTGGACGAGAGAGTAACGTCGGTAAAGCGTAGTGATACCGTCGTTCGACGAGAGAGGTGAACGTAATGACGCTGACGGAACGTTATGAACGTTATTCCATCGTCAGAAGAACGTTACGTGACGTTAGCTACGTCATGAGACGTTGAACGTACGTTGAATGCACGTTCTCCTGACGTTCTCCTGACGTTCTCCTGACGTTGTCCTGACGTTCCCATTACGCCCCGTGGGCATTTGCACTTGGTTTAATGGGGGTCAACGTAGTGGAACGTAGTTGAACGTAGTGAGGAGCGTTGGAATAACGTCCGTTTAACGTCATTGACGTTCGCTGAACGTGAACAGAACATACGGTGAACGTAAACCCTTACGTTCGACCTACGTCGAAACTTTTGAACATGTCCAAAACCTCGACGTATCTCGACGTAACACGACGTAATGTGACGTAGCTCGACGTCACTCTAACGTCATTATGACGTCATCATAACGTAATCCAACGTACATCAACGTAATGACGAAATATCACCACGTTAGGCTCATGTTGGCTCATTATGTCGTAGTGTGACAGGGGTATAACTTCCGACCACCAACGCTTCACATCTGAAAGATTCCAGGTACGGAAACCTGGCCGAGTAACACCAAGGACTTACAAAATTGAAACTTGTCGTTACCTGGCCTGGCACTCAGCATTAATAAGATAGGGCAAGGACTGGTGACTTCAGTATCCAGATAATGTGAATGAGTGGGATATCGGGTCATAGTGTTAATTGCCTGGTTTCTCAGTGGAGTAGCACTATGACATTGCCATTCCTGTGCACTGTCACAAGTGAGTACTTAGGATAGTAAGTTAGATGTTACTAGGACATAAAACTCCAATAAACAAACACACCAAGCAACAATACGATAGTATTATATATAGTACATGGCAGTTGATTACTCACAGGTGGCGCCAAGTGGGAGAAACAGGAACTAGTTCCTATATAATTAAAAATGAAAAGTTTCGGCTGACAGTGGCGGAGGTAGATGCCACTTGATCACTCACAGGTGGCGCCAGGTGAGAGAAAAAGGAACTAATCCCTATATAATTATAAGTGAAAAATTCGGCCAACAGTGGAGGTAGGAGGCGGCCGTTGACCTTTTACAGGTGGCGCCAAGTGAGAGAAAGAGGAACTAGTCCCTGTAGAGTGTATATTACAAAGTAATCTAGTCACTATGGAGCAAAACTTACAGGAGAATTGCTCCTTTGTTTATATTCATATAATTAATTATATAAAACATGTATATACCAATATAAATATATGCTGTATAAGCATTATACAAGTATAATAATGCTGGAAGCTTCCACCTACTCCTCAGCCCCTACTCCCTCCTCAGTCATCAGGTCCTCGGCTGCTGGTCATCGACTGGTTGAACCTAGCATAACCTTAGGTCTCTTGTTCCGCAAACTGTCCACTCACGTGCCAAGCGGTCTCGCGACCCACAGTAACTACTGCTGAATACATATATATATATATATATATATAACTGTGCGTATTTTAAAAACTGGATTGAAAGTGTACATGCATATTGTGCATATTCTGTCTATATACATATATTTGCTCCCCGAGAGAGTGCGGCTAGTAACTTGTAAAAGCCAGCAGCACTTCAACACTTTGTGAGCAGCTTTTATGAAATGCACAACCGCACAAAATAGTGGCGGTTAAGAAATAAAAGCAGTCTTTGTCGCATTGTGACTGACAGCCTGAGGATAATACACATATGAGCCTGTCTCAAAAGGTGATAAATCTTTTGTTTTTGCCATTGTAGCGATTGACACAAAACAGCACAGAAACGGTTACACTGAAAACACAAGGACATTTGTATCAAATCAAGATATATTCTATTGGGATTATGAAACACCATGTGAAAAACAAAGCAGTTTATCCTGAGCAAATGGATAAGCAGATAGTATGTTGATCGTTACAATGGACAAAGTTGTGTCCCATATTGCTTTGCACCTTTTGAGAGAGTATCATCTGCATATACACACATATATAATTATATAAACTGTATGCATATATTTGTAATTATATACGGCTATTTGTATATGGTACAAGTGTATATTTCTACATGTATATGTCATTATATGTATATACATATATATATATATACATATATATATATATATGTCGTGGGAGTGATGAAAATGGGAAATATTGCGCCTAGAGCGGGACTCGAACCCACATCTCTTTGCATTCCGGGCCAGTGTGCTAACCATTACACCACCTAGGCTCCCTGATATCAACACACTCCCCACGCCTACCTGTCTATGTGGTTACTTGCCTGAGAGGTCAGTGCAGACCACTACACTCGTCCCCCTGGAATTGTAAGTCTTGTAATGCTTACAATTACATACATACAGCAATGCACTTACACATACATACACAGGGTAGGTTCACAACCATACAGCGCAAAGCTGTACAGATCCTGATCAGGCACCAGTGTCGTGGGGTGATGAAAATGGGAAATTTGGCCTAGAGCGGACTCGAACCCACATCCTTGCATTCCGGGCCAGTGGCTAACCATACACCACCAGCCCCTGATATCAATACACTCCCCACGCCTACCTGTCTATGTGGTTACTTGCCTGAGAGGTCAGTGCAGACCACTACATATATATATAAACCTAGCTCCAGTACAAATGAGGGGGGAAACAAACAAGTAGTCGGTTGAGTAGGTTTAATCTCTGGCAAGGGATTATACTTTATAAACCCCCGGTGTGAGTAAAACTGGTCTACATCCAGTGGAGGCGAGGAGGCGGCAGATGGCGCTACCGGTACAGTGTTGGATCTTATGGAGAATAACAATAATGATAATAATTCCCTTATGTATCTCTATACTCGCATAATTCGTTATACATCACATATAAAAATTCTCGGGCGCAAGTGACAGTGTAGCGTCCAGGATAGAGGCGTGCCAGAGGTGGAGTCACTGGTCACGTGGTTAGAGGGGGGGGGGACATACATCAAGTAAGCCACCCCATCAATATTTAGGGTAGGAAATAAACATATAATCCCTTACGTGCGTTTATACTCGCATAATGCTTATACATCACATATACAGAGAGAGCTCTGGGAATAATTAAACCAACACAAGACAAGTACAGTATACAGTGTCATTTATTCTTACTATTTCGTTGTTACATTTGAGCCATGAGATGTTTGATTTATTAAGATTTTGAGGATTTCAGGCACGTAGCCCTATGAATGTCAGTTATCGTTGGGGTGGGTGGGACGGCAAATCCAAAGGAGAGAACACGTCCTGCCGATGGAAAGGCTCTGGTCAAAGTGTCTATAGAGAAAATGCGTCGCATCTCGTTATGCAAATTTACAGAAGATGGCGCCACAGTCAGAGCATTTATTATTAAGCAGGACACTATAGATGGCGCCAGCAGTGGCCTGGATGTTTAGTATGTACTTTTTCTTGTGGGTTAAATTACCAATGTTGAAATCAACATGGACAATTAAACCAAGACAAGACAAGTACAGTATGAAGTGGCATTTATTCTTACTATTTCGTTGTTACATTTGAGCCATGAGATGTTTGATTTATTAAGATTTTGAGGATTTCAGGCACGTAGCCAAAAAGATAGTTGAAGTGCCTGGAAACTGAGAGGTTGTTGTATGTTGACACAGGAGGAGGGGTCCAGTGACCAATTGTCTTAGGTCCTACCTCGATGAAGTTTGGAGGCAGAACTATGGAGAGTTAAACGCATGGTGTTTAGCGTTAAAGCACCAGGTGCTAAGTGGCCCGCCACAGACAGGGCTAGTCTTATGATTGGAAGCACCATGTGCTGTGAGGCCCCGCCACGGACAGGGCTAGTCTTATGATTGACAGCATAGGGCTGTGAGGCCCGCCACGGACAGGGCTAGTCTTATGATTGACAGCACAGGGCTGGGAGGCCTGCCACGGAGAGGGCTAGTTTTATGATTGACAGCACAGAGCTGGGAGGCCCGCCTCGGACAGGGGCAATGTCATGATTGAAACCCATCCACAAACATGTGGTGGTAAAGAAGACCGGCTGTCATGCCAAGGTGGTGTCCCAGACACGCACCTGTCCCCATGCAGGTGCTGCGCAGAAGGCAACCAGGATTGCTGGAATGCGATGTCTCTAGGAGACGGTGAGTTGATTTGGTGTCTTGGATGATGACACGGACATTGATGCCCAGGAGTGTTAGCCTCACATCCTTGCACGACTAAGTAACCAGGAAGGTCACCGGATATCGTGAACAGATTGCTCTGCAGTACCTTATTGTCCATGTACATCCGGGAGGCCGGTCGCTATGGGTTGTCAGAGGCACTGGTGTGGTATTTGGATAACCTGGGAAGAGAGGCAAAATAAGCAGTCGAATCCCAGGTTATAATATGTGGTTGTGGGTGACGGTAGTTCGTGATTGGGCCCATACACCCTGCACTGTATGGAAGCCACCCAACCTTCGGTGAGGTCCTCTGGTGGTGGATTGGTATGTGCTTTGAATTAATGCTCCTTGATGATATGTTGGAGTTAAAACTAGTATTGTCACTGCGGAGACTACACCTCAGATGGCCCGAGCATGGCACCAAAAGAGAGTGAGCCTATTGTTGAAAGTCATAATGTACCCTTTACTCAAGGAATTATTTGTGGCTGAATCATGTTTTAGAGCATAGGCCATCTTGATGTGAGAGATCGAGCATGCTGTCATGGCCGCCTCCACATGGGGTGACGTCAGCAGTCCTTTTGAGTTAAAACTCCAGGATGATATGTTGGAGTCAAAGATGGCATTGTTTTGGTGACTGAGTAGCACTACTTGGGGGATAATAACGTTACTCCGAGCACATATTTGGTTTGGTCACGAGTAAGATTGACCCATGTCGAAAACCGATGTTCTTAGCAAGAGTAGGACAACCGAGCACGAGCTGTCTGTATGGTCGTAAAGGTGCTGTGAGCCTATCTGTCGAAACGTCATAACATACCCCTGTATGAGGGAATTACTGGTGGCCATGTCCACTTGCCTTTCGGCAACTGATTAGGACAAGCCAAGCACGACCGTTATTAGTGGGGCCTTGATATTGTTATTACGACATGGCACAAGCGCTGGGTTGAGGATATGGCAGTGTCATCATTAATGATGTAGCCATGAGTGTAATAGTTATGAGTGTAATCAGCGATGTTAAGCCTGTATGGCAAATGTCATAATGCACCCACTTTTGTGTCCGTGCGTTGATTTTGTTGTCATATATCAGGGCTCGCCAGTCCTTGTTCAACAAGATGAGCAGTTATTTTCGGTCGATTAAACCTGTCCTGCTGATGGTCATAACGTACTCTTGTATGAGTGGCATTGTTTATGACTAGACAGGTATCTGTTGGTGAGAGTCAATTGAGAGTGTTATTGTTATGACATAACACTCTTGCACATGTTGGATGAAAGGTCGTCATGTTGATATATATGTGGGCTTTATGTGGCAGTGTCGTACTAATATTGGCGAGATTCAATTTAGAGTGTTAATACCTTGTTGACGTGATGATATAAGGATGGTAAGATTGTCAACTTTATCGAGATATATGAACAGCGTCGTATAGATGTAATAACTCACCGTAGGGCGAATGCTCAAGTGAGCAGGTAGAACTAAGACAGGAAACGGCAACCGATTGTCCCGACAGGAACGATAGCATGGCGGGGAACCTAGCCATCTTGAATTTGAGCCTCGAGCATGCTGTCATGGCCGCCTCCACGTGGCGTGCCGTCAGCACTCTTCTCCTGCAGGACAGCCCCTGAGCTTGTCCTACCTTAATGTTTCTTGTTGTATTATCTCCAGGCTCGCTCCGATCGGTACAAGAAATGCTGGTGCATAGAGGGGACATCAACACAGGAAAAAGAGAGAACGATTGTACTGAAAGAACGAAGGCAGCATGTTGGGGAACCCGGCTATGTTGATCATTGAGACCTGAGGATGCTGTCATGGCCACCTCCACGTGGCGTGACGTCAGCAGTCCCTTTTCAGCATCGTATTCGATCCTGATGTTTTCTGAAGCTGACCGGTCCGAGCATTGATCCCATCATTGATGTTGGCCATCCATTCCTGTAGGGTAGCCAGGCCACGGTTAATCCAACATCCGATTAGATGTTCGTATCCAGTAGGACCTGAACGGTAGTGTGTCGTACAGCAGAACTCCTCCAAGAATAACGAGCAAGGTGTCATCGCCGCCTCCACGTGGCATGACGTCAGCATTCGCTTTCCAGGACGTAGTAGAACTGAAGAACCACAACTCGGCATTTTCGAATACGACCAATCCAAGCATCGATCCCGTCACTGACATCGACCATCCGTTTATGCCAGGTAGCAGTTACGGTTAATCCGACGTCCGTAGCTCGATTTTGTTGTGTCCGTGCGTTAATGTTTTCGTCTGTCCAGGGCTCGCGCCGGTTCTTGTTCAACCAACGCAAGCAGTTATTTAAAAAAATTAATCAGGATAGCCACTGACTTCGACCAAATTTGTCACTTTCTTCTTGTGAATTATGTCTTGTTATTCCTTAGTCTTTTTGTCTCGATCCTTGAATCCTGCCCGCCTTAGTAGCGGCATCTCGTTGAAATCAAATCCAAAAGAGAGAACACGTCCTGCCGATGGAAAGGCTCTGGTCAAAGTGTCTATAGAGAAAATGCGTTGCATCTCGTTATGCAAATTTACAGAAGATGGCGCCACAGTCGGAGCATTTATTATTAAGCAGGACACTATAGATGGCGCCAGCAGTCGCCTGGATGTTTAGTATGCACTTTTTCTTGTGGGTTAAATTACCAATGTTGAAATCAACATGGACAATTGTTACGAGAAGGGTGGCTATACACATTTCGACAGGAATTCCTGATTGTCGTGTTAGTAAAACTTGTCCCCTAAAGCCTTTGTTGTGGTGCCACCAAGGTGAATCTGTATATAGGGTATTCACGTGACGACACGAACCGGATGCGCGGCCATTGTGGCGATATCAACCAGTAAACATCTCATAGAGTTTGCCTGTACGCGCAGTGGAAAACGTGTATTTCATTCAAAATTAATAGAATTCCGGAACCCTAACCTTATAAATTTAATATAATCTATTCGTTGAATATGTTTTCTATATGTGTACCAAGCAGTTTGTTTCTAAGTGGTGTAGTTTTAGAGATATTCACTTTTTCTGTATGAAGATCTCGCTCACGGCCATTGACAATGCACTGGCACTGACACTCAGAATATCCAACATTCACTATTATCTCTTGTTTTTAATACTTTCAGCGTAAATTGCTCTTAGGTTACATTAAATACTTCAGATCTTCCTCTTCAATCGCGCATTAAGATATTTTTAATCGATCCAATGAAAGCTTTTAAATTTATTTTACAAAAATAAATGCTCCACATAGACATAGCATTGCCGTATTTTACCCTTCGCGGGCAGTTTGCCGGTACGCGCAGTGCAAAACGTCGATTTTATTCAAAATTTATAGAAATCCAGACCCCTAACCTTAAAAATTTAATATAATCTTATTGGTAAACATGTTTTCTATATGTGTACCAACCGATTTGTTTCTAGGTGGGTTAGTTTTATAGATATTTCACTTTTTCTGTATGAAGATTGCTCATAGCCATTGAGTTTGCAGTGTGACAGTGTGTTATTATTGTGGTTACTATCGCCACAATGGCCGCACTTCCGGTTTGCGTGACGTAGGTGCATACCCTATATTTGAGTATGTGCGGGTGGGGTGTGGGGTGTGGGGTGTGGGGTGTGGGTGTGGGGTGTGGGGGGGGGGCGACTGTAGGGCTAACGGTCCAACCATATGGCTCGTTCCAGCGCTAATTACCCTACACTGGTCCCCGTGGCACCTTGGAGATCCTACACAGAGCGGCAGGGTAACACGGTGTGTGTGTGTGGAGCGCACATTGTGTGTGTGTGTGTGGGGGGGGGGGGGCTGCGGGGTGCGGGGTGCACCACGGGTTGCACTAATTAAGGTAATGGACGCACGCTTAATTAAAGTTGCATGGTCCGATGAAACCAATTTTTGTCAAAACCAAAACACTTACTTATATTTGATTTGATATATCCAACTTAGGTACTCGTGTATTAGCTAAGGTTGTGTGACACCCCATGCAGAATAATCAGTGAATTTATTACCCATCCCTTTGGGCACCTACTTTGAGACAACCACTAAGCAATTAGGTCAATCTCATGACCTTATTAGTCTTGCCATAATTCACAACAACAAATGTCAAAAGTCATGTTCCAGACCACATACACATTAATAGGTCACCTAATTACGTGACCATTGCGATAGGTAATATGGCCTACAACAATAAGACCTTTGACAAGCTTACCAAAATGATTTTAGGTTCTTTCAGCTGAAATGGCTCCAGAATTAGCCATTTCTCATCCAATGTCCGAAATCTGATGTAGTTCATAATCCTACACATGTTTGCACATCGGTACTAGTGCGCAGTTGGCTGCACAACGAACGCACACTACAATCTGAGTTTGCCGATACGCGCAGTGCAAAAACGTAAATTTTATTCAAAATTAATAGAAATACAGAACCCTAACCTTACAAATTTAATATAATCTATTCGTTACATGTTTCTATATGTATACCAAGCAGTTTGTCTCTAGGTCTTGTGGTTTTAGAGATATTTAACTTCTTCTGTATGAAGATTGCTCACGGCCATTGACAATGCACTGAGTTTGGCGGTACGCCCAGTGCAAAACGTTTACTTTATTCAAAATTAATAGAAATACAGAACCCTAACCTTAGAAATTTAATATAATGTATTCGTTGTATGTTTTCTATATGTATACCAAGTGGTTTGTGTATAGGTCTTGTGGTTTTAGAGATATTTGACTTCTTCTGTATGAAGATTGCTCATAGCCATTGGGTTTGCAGTGTGACAGTTTGCCGAATAGGCCCACCCACTCGTTCAGTGGAGAACCGAACCGGCAGAAATTTGAAACTAAAAAGTCGAGTCCCCCATTGACTCCAAAAAAAAAAAAAAAAAAAAAAAAAAAAAAAAAAAGAAATACTGAATAGTAGGTTATAGTAGACCTATTTCAATGTTTGCTAACATCGTGTATGTGTGCGCAGCTTGGCTGCAGAACGAAGGCACACTACCATTGAGTTTGCTGATACGCGCAGTGAAAAACGTCAGTTTTATTCAAAATTAATAGAAGTGCAGAACCCTAACCGTACCAATTTAATATAATCTTTTTGTTAAACATGTTTCTATATGTGTTCCAAGCAGTTTGTGTCTAGGTTGTGTGGTTTTAGAGATATTTAACTTTTTCTGTATGAAGATTGCTCATGGCCATTGACAATGCATTGAGTTTGCCGGTTCGCGCAGTGTAAAAAATCAGTTTTAATTATATAATCAAAAAAATTAATAGAAATCCAAAACCCTAACCATATCAATTTAATATAATCTGTTCGTAAACATGTTTTCTATATGTCTACAAAGAGATTTGTTTATATGTGGTTTGGTATTAAAGACATTTAACTTTTTCTGTATGAAAATAGCTCACGACCATAAAAAGGGCGCATTCCATAACGCGAATAATGCGTAATCCACAAGCGTTAAGCTGAGATTCCTTACACGCGGTATGCGGTCTGCGAATGCGAATGCGAATGCGGCAAAAAATCGAAACGCCTTGAAGTCAATGGGGTGCAACCCTTACACGCGGTATGCGAATGCGAATGCGAATGCGAATGCGAATGCGACAACTCGATCGGTCCCTGTAGCGATCGGTCCGGCATGCGGCATGCGACACAGGGGTGCGAATAGAAAAGCATCAGTCGCATTTGTCCATTGATATAAGGCTGGAGGAGGCGACTGATAATTACGGACAGCCAGGACAAGGTAGAGCGCGGACCTGTTAGGAAGCAGTCTCCAAGGCTTCTGAGTGGAAACATATGGTAGTGGTGGTGGTTCGGGTTGCTAAAAATGCTACCAGAGCCACAAAAATATGAATACTTATCTATAATTTGGTTATAATAAAGGTAGGAACCCCCACGAGTAGAAATAGCACACATAAAGACAAAATAATGGTTTTGTTGACCGAAAAGGACGGTCCTAACATGGGGTGTGAATAGAAAAGCATCAGTCGCATTTGTCCATTGATATAAGGCTGGAGGAGGCGACTGATAATTACGGACAGCCAGGACAAGGTAGAGCGCGGACCTGTTAGGAAGCAGTCTCCAAGGCTGCTGAGTGGAAACATATGGTAGTGGTGGTGGTTCGGGTTGCTAAAAATGCTACCAGAGCCACAAAAATATGAATACTTATCTATAATTTGGTTATAATAAAGGTAGGAACCCCCACGAGTAGAAATAGCACACATAAAGACAAAATAATGGTTTTGTTGACCGAAAAGGACGGTCCTAACATGGGGTGTGAATAGAAAAGCATCAGTCGCATTTGTCCATTGATATAAGGCTGGAGGAGGCGACTGATAATTACGGACAGCCAGGACAAGGTAGAGCGCGGACCTGTTAGGAAGCAGTCTCCAAGGCTGCTGAGTGGAAACATATGGTAGTGGTGGTGGTTCGGTTGCTAAAAATGCTACCAGAGCCACAAAAATATGAATACTTATCTATAATTTGGTTATAATAAAGGTAGGAACCCCCACGAGTAGAAATAGCACACATAAAGACAAAATAATGGTTTTGTTGACCGAAAAGGACGGTCCTAACATGGGGTGTGAATAGAAAAGCATCAGTCGCATTTGTCCATTGATATAAGGCTGGAGGAGGCGACTGATAATTACGGACAGCCAGGACAAGGTAGAGCGCGGACCTGTTAGGAAGCAGTCTCCAAGGCTGCTGAGTGGAAACATATGGTAGTGGTGGTGGTTCTGGTTGCTAAAAATGCTACCAGAGCCACAAAAATATGAATACTTATCTATAATTTGGTTATAATAAAGGTAGGAACCCCCACGAGTAGAAATAGCACACATAAAGACAAAATAATGGTTTTGTTGACCGAAAAGGACGGTCCTAACATGGCTCAGTTTAGGATGTTAGGACCGTCCCAATCGGGAGACTGACGGTTACCGTGTGTAAGGAATCCTAGCTTAAAGCTAAAAATGCTACCATATGCACATAAATATGAATACCAATGAATGTACACATGGGTGCACACTTTTATATGCTGCTTACCGCATGCCGCACGCCGCATGCCGTGTGTAAGGAATCTTCCCATTCGCATACCGCATGCCGCTTGCCGCATGCCGCATGCCGCTTACCGTGTGTAAGGAATCCTAGCTTTATTCGTTACGCGTTATACGTTATGCGAATGCCAGCATTCCATATACGCGTAATGCGTAATGCGTTATGTGGCGCACGACTGGCTATATATGTATATCTATGTAACTTTTTGTATGTCACATGGGGGTTCCTACCTTTATTATAACCAAATTATAGATAAGTATTCATATTTCTGTGCATATGGTAGCATTTTGCTTTCCCTCTAACCGATTATTCTTCCCGGGTGCCCGCAGCTCACCATGTGTGTCCAATTAGCACCCCTCTCTGTGAGACTGTTTCTGTAATGCTCAGTCGCCTCTCCTAGTGTTAAACTAATGGACACATCAGACTCAGGTTTCTATT
>CM059200.1:65929290-65999817 GCA_030323885.1 Branchipolynoe longqiensis
CCCCACACGTAGTTCCATCATAGGGTATTCATATCATGATAAATGGCTGTCCACACCGACCCCTCTTTAAGTGTGTACCTTTACTTAGGCGCAGACAATGAAACATGAACTTTTACACTCAACTTGCCTTTTTTTCCAGGCCATCATTTTCTTCTCCATATTTCTGTCAAAAAGTGTGCGCAATATAAAGCACTTGAAGATAAAACTCCATGTGCACGAATTTGGACATAACCATCGTCACAATCCTCTGTGCATGTATATAAATGTAACTAGCCATGTAAAATGGCTGCCAACGTCAAGGTTATAAATTTTACTCTTCTCAACTTTTTTTGTTTTTTTGTTTTTTTGTTGAGGCTGTATTTATACTGTCCATAGCATATACGCCCAGGTAGTCAGGCTTGCATATAAGCCCAGGTAGTCAGGGTTGTTTTCAATGCTGGCCAGCTGTAGTGTTGGAGTTATTTGATGCACTTATTAAGCATTTGTTTCTGTGTAGAAAGCAATACTGAGTCAATTTAACAGAACCTGTTACTGCAGAAGTCTATGGTGTCAGAGTTTTGGTAAGCTTGCCAAAACTAATTTTCCATGTTGGCATGTTTGCACTCAAATATCTCAAAAGTTTACAATTTAAAATAAAAGTAACTTTCAACTAATGCAAAGTAGATACTAGTGATCGATCTAATATATTTATCTCAGAAAAAATAGAGAAATTCAAAACCATCGGACTATGCAACGTTAAGGTTTAATTGAACTTTAATGCGATTCATATTGTGCATGGTATCCACAGGCACATATAATGACCATATGTTTGACGTCCAATAGCCAATGATCAAAATCAATGCGTTCTATAGGCGTCTTTAAATAAAACAAACTTTATTTATTTTTAAATATGTGTTATGTAATGCATTATGCAAATATAAATATCCTGCGTTTTATCCAACATGCTTTGTATCGCGCTACAGTATTCGCTGTCCCATTTTGTTATTGTACTGTGGAACTGTGAATGGATCCCGCTAATGGCGTTGCAGTGGCGCCACCTAGATACATGTCTGCCATGCGCTATTGTGTTTCTCCTCGCTACTCCCATTCAGAGATGAAAATATGTAAATGTGTGTATGCATGGAGGTGTGTGTTGACAACATCCACAGTTCTCAAAGAAGTTTATTTTATTTCATGATGCCTCAACAGCACATTGATTTTTATCATCGATTATTGGAGGTCAAGCATATGGTCATTTTGACATATTTCTTTGGAGGAAACCCACTTCTGCCACATAGGCTACTCTTTCCGATAAGCAGCAAGGGGTCTTTTATACATACTTTCCCACATACAGAACAGCACATGCCACAGCCTTTGATGAACCAGTTGTGGACTGCTGGTTGGAATGGAAAATAGCCCAAACTGCGAATGGGTGCTTGGAGCAGGATCGATCGTATGACCGACACCTGCACAGGTGGACACTCTACCGCATGAGCTACGTCCCACTCCCATACATCCACAGTTATGAACATCTCTGAGGTTCCACATAGAGAATAACTACTTCCTTTCTTCCCATCTGGTGATTAAACCCCGTCATTCTGAGCACAGCAACTGAACATAGCCAAACTTGAAGCACATATTCATTTTATTCCAGTTAATATTGCATACTTCGTTTTACTTTCGATTAGATTAGATTAGATTAGATTAGCGTGTTTGAGCTGTATGCTCAAGCTAAGTCGGAGACTCCACCATCAGGGCCCACCACATGTGGTGACGATGCTCTGTTCAGTTTTGTCATGTGCAGTAATGAGTTTGAATGTGCTGACGTTAGCTGGGTGTATCCTGGAATGTGTGGTTCATTTGGTATCCTTGTCAAGCTGACCTTTGAATGATTGCACACTGCAGTTTGTTTGAATTCTTATGTAAGTTGGCATTGTATTGATAATCTGGACAAAACAATGGTAATATTTATTAGTTAAGTATATCTGAGGTTGACCATTATGGCCTGCTCAACCTGAGTTTTAGTTTAGAGTCATATTTAACCACAACCATGCAGAACGGTCACTATATTGCTTCCCTAAGGGCTGATCTTTTGGAGTAACTTGCATGATGCAGTGTAACCTTGGTATAACGCCTCGTCCAAAATTATAGCAAATTCTGATATATTGCATTGAGTAATTGAACCCAGAATTCCTTCACGTTGCATAGTCCGATGTTTTTGCGTTTCTGACATTTTTCTGATATAAGTATATTACATTGATCATTATAATCTACCTTACTTTAGTTTGAAGTAACTTTTAATTGAAATGGCTACCTTTTGAGATATTTGAAATTCAAACATGTGAAAATACTTTTGGCAAGCACGCCAAAACTCTGATACCATAGGCTTCTGCACTAACAGGTTCTATTAAATCGACTCAGTATTCCCTTCTATATGGCAACAAATGTGTAATAAGTGCATCACTGTCTATGTTAGATATGTAGAATCAAATCTAGATAATTGTTTTGATTTTGAAAATTTGATGCTTCATCGGACTATGCAGCTTTAATGCAAAGTTAATTCAATAAACTGAACCCCGATATCATTTGGTATGTTGACACTTCAAATATCTTTGAGTTTAGTTATTTTAAATCATTTAAAATTTAAATGCCAGTTCCAGGGAATGGTTGATAATAGTGTTGTCGCCCTGTCGAACCAACCATGCTTGCGCCAGACACACACACGTGCACACACGTGCACACACTCAAACACATCGGGGGGTTAGGGGGATGGGCGGACCCCCGGACCCCCGGACCCGCAGTAGACATCCAGTAGCATTCCACAGACACACACACTCACCCACCAACTCACCCACTCACCCACCCATCCACACCCACTCATCCACCCACTCACCCACTCACCCACTCACCCACTCACCCACCCACCCACCCACTCACCCACTCACCCACTCACCCACTCACCCACCCACCCACCCACCCACTCACCCACTCACCCACCCACCCACTCACACACTCACCCACTCACCCACCCACTCACCCACCAATAGTGGGCATGCTATGAGCTGTATGGTTGATGTATGCTGATACCCTGTGTATGTATACGTAAGTATAGCCTGTGTGTGTAATTGTAAGCCATGAACAACTTCTGGACGTAAACCATGTCAAACACTTCCAGGGAGAGAAGTCTGGTAGCGTGTACTGACCTCTCAGGCAAGGGGGCTGCTTAGACAGGTCAGTGTGGATACAATGATTGCATCAGGGAGCCTAGATAGCCTAATGCGTTGTATACTACCCACAGGATCGACATAAGTGTGGTAGTTTGTCCTGACCTCTCAGGCAAGGGGCTGCTTAGACAGGTCAGTGTGGCTACAATGATTGCATCAGGGAGCCTAGGTAGCCTAATGCGTTGCACGCTACCTACAGGATCGACAGAAGTGTGGGTTCGAATCCTGATCCAGTTGCAATGTTCTTTTGGTCTACGTCATTCCTGCAACATAGTTTTGAAAGTGAGCAGAGTGACAGTTGGCTCACGGTGTACAGGTGTAGAGAAGGAGTGGAGAAGAGAATGCCCGCTCCGCAGTGAATAACATGGATGTTAAAGTTGCACAGTCCGATGGTTTTGAGCTTTTATCATTCATCTGAGATAAATATATTAGGTTGATCATTATAATCTGCCTTAGTATAATTTTAAGTAACTTTTATTTTAAATGGCAAACTTCTGAGATATTTGAAGTGACAACACGCCCAATTAATTTTGGCAAGCTTGTCAAAACTCTGACGCCATAGCCTTCTGCAGTAACAGGTTCTTTCAGCCTCACTATTCCCTTATGTGTGGCGACAAATGTTTAATAAGTGCACCAGTATTTAAGTTAGATATGTAGTTCATTTAGATAATTGTTTTGGTTTTGAAAATTTGATGTTTTCATCAGACTATGCAACTTTAAGGTGGTTAGAGAGAGACATTAAGGGGGCTGCCGTTATTTATGTCCACATAGCAAATAATATACTATATATATATATTATATATATGGTTATACCTCATTATGCATGATAAAAGGCATGGAAGGTAATAATTATTATCGTTATTATTAATGTTATTCTGTATATTGACACCTTCTCATTATGCTCATGACTGGTGGCGCCTCCACCGGCGCACCTCCTCATTACCGGCCGTGCCAAAGCACCACTCGCACCACAGACTTTTATCTTTGTACTAGGCAAGGGCTATTATTCCCTAGCCAGAGAATATATTTCCTCACTCTTGTGTTCCTTCTGTACTGTAGCTGCTCCTAATTTTCAACAAGACAGCTATGAAAAGGACTTGGGCATAACCTTCTACTCCCAACTCTCCTTTCAGAAACACATGAGGACTATCATCTCCAATGCTAACCAGAGAGTAGGAATAATTAAAAGAACTTTCCATCACCTCAACAAGAACAACTTTCTCATACTATTTAAGTCTTTTGTTAGGCCAATTTTGGAATAATGTCCACAAATTTGGAGCCCAATTTTTCATAAAGATATTCTGGAGATCGAAAAGGTTCAGAGGCGTGCAACAAAATTAGTTGCAGTTATAAAGGACTTACCCTATCAACAAAGGCTTAGGGAATTGAAACTTTCTACCCTTTCCTACAGAAGGAAAAGAAGTGACATAATTGAAGTATTTAAAATTATGAAAGGTTTTGATAAAATAGATATGAACCAATTTTTCACCTTGAATAAAAGAGAAGGCAGTCAGGGTCATACTCTCAAACTAGTAAAACCCAGAGCCATTTCAAAGTTAAGGCAACACAGTTTCTCAAGCAGGATCATAAATATATGGAACAGTCTCCCACAAAATGTTATTGATGCCGAGTCAATAAATTCATTCAAGAACAGATTAGAAAATGCATGGCTGATGATCCATGGAAATTTGATGCCTTATTCACCACATGCTACTAATTATTCCTTGTGTTGCTTATTTACTTGCACTCAAGCAAAAATGAGAGACAAATACGTGTTCACACTTCCTGTCTACCATTCGCTATTTCGCTAGAGAGCGTAATGGCCGCTGAGGCATGGGCGAGTAGGTGGCGCCACGTGGAGAGCTGAGGTTGTATGAGTAGATGACCTAATGAGAGAGGTAACCAGCCGATGGATGACTTAGTGACTGGGGAGTAGATGTAATCTTCCGGCCTTATTATACTCATATAATGGCTTATACAGCACATACATATATATATATATATATATATATATATATAATATATATATATGAGCCTGTCTCAAAAGGTGATAACTCTTCTTTTTTTTGTCCATTGTAACCATTGACACAAAACAGCACAGAAACGGTTACACTGAAAACACAAGGACATTTGCTTCAAATCAATATGTATTCTATTGGGATTATGAAACGCCATGTAAAAAACAAATCAGTTTATCCTGAGCAAATGCATAAGCAGATAATATGTTGATCGTTACAATGGACAAAGGTTTGTCCCATATTGCTTAGCACCTTTTGAGACAGTCTCATATACATGCATATGTGAATATATTACAATAACTGTTCCATTGGCACTGACAAGATTATTCTCTACGGGGATATGCATTGTAATGCCTGACAATTTACCCACTCAAAAATCCTTTATTTTAAACATCACGTTTTGACCCTACCAGATGGGATGGCCGAATGAGTTGACCATCCGTCTCCCGCTTTGGTAGATCATGGGATTCAAAACCATGGGTTCGAACCCTGGTCAAGTCAAACCAATGACATAAAAATTGGTACTTATCGCTTCCTAGGCTGGCGCTCAGCATTAATAGGATAGGGCAAGGACTGGTTAGCTCAGTGTCAGGATAATGTGACTGAGTGGGCGACCTGGTCTCCCAGTGGGACAGCACTAAAAAGTCACCATGAGTGTGCACTGTTTCAAATCGGCACATGTCCTGATATGACTTTAGATGTTGCCAGGATGTAAAACTCCAACAACCAACCAACAAACCTTTTGTCCCTTTTCCATGACTTGCTATATTTGTCTAAATATGCAGACATTTTTAACTTGAGATAAAACAAAGTCATGACATAAACGCGTTATCACCTGTGCGTTGGGTTTGTCGGTCGTCAGACTCTGGAATCAGGATTGAGTGATGTGCAACCAGTGTCGAATCGGATTCCAGAGTGCCTCGGGCTTCAAACCCCAAATCGGGCAACAACTGCTTTGACAAACCAGGAACTTTTTTTGTGGAATTACATTTTTTTTTAAATAATTTTTGTTTGTGCATTAGTTGATCTAAACATGGCAAATTTCAATCGTGGATGATTGGTCTTCCTCATTCCACTGCTCCTTGTCTTATCCTATTAATGCCTAGTGCCTGGCTAGGGAGCGAAAAGTACTCATTTTTAAGTCATTGGTTTGACTCGACCAGTGTTCGAATCCCACGATCTACCAAAAACGGGAGGCGGACGCTCAACTCATTTGGCCATCCCGTCTGGTCAGTTAATTGTTAGTGAGGTGGGGACACCCAACCCTGACCCATCCCTGGTTGTCATGACAACCTATGATAGCCGGTCTCATTGTGGTCAACCGACATCAAAGGATCTAAGTGGCTTTGAACCGGGCGTGAACGCGTGGTCACGTGGTCACGTGGTCATGTGGTCACGTGGGGGTAATGGTCACGTGGGGGGTGCTGGTCACGTGGTCATGTGGGGGTGAGCGCCCCCTGGTGAGGCGGGACGGTGACCTTGGGGTGGCGGGGTGACATGAGACACCTGCGTCATCTGTCACCTGCTGATCCAAAGGCACGGCTTGTAGTGTGGCGGAGGGGAGAGGGGGAGGAGAGGGGGAGGAGGGAGGGAAGGTGGGTTAGGGGGGGGACGGTTGTTGGAGGGAGAGAAGGGATGGAAAGGCGGGAAAGTAGAAGGGAGGAGGAGGGCAGGGAGAGGGAAGGGTGGGGGGGGGGGTGGTAGCGGGAGGGATGTTGGAGGGGAGGGAAGGGGAGGGGGAGGAGGGGAGTTAGGGGAGGGGAGAGGAGGGGAGGAGGGAGGAGGGAAGAGGAGAGTGGTGGGAGATGAGAATGGAGGGGGGATGGAGGTGGGGGGAGAGAAGGGATGGGGGGGTGGAGGGACCAGGGGATAGGGGAGACAGTGGAGGGCAGGAGGAGGGAGGGGGCAGGGAGGGAAGGGAGAGGGAGGGAGAAGAGGAGAGTGGACATAAGGGGAAGTATGGGGTGGAGAGGGGAGGAGAATGAGGAGATGGGAGGGGAGAAGAGAGGAATAGAGGCGACGAGAGGGAAGCGGAATAGAGGGGGGAGTGGGGAGAAAAGGAGAAGAGAGAGGACACGAGAGGAGGGAAGGAGAAGGAGAGGTGTAAGGGGGGAAGGAGAGGGGAATGAGAGGGGAAGGAGAGGGGAAGAGAGAGTAGAATGAGATTGTGGAGGAGAGGAAGAGAGTGGAGGAGATGGGAGAGGACAGCGGAGGTTCATCTAGTAGTACTACAATAGTTTCCTTTATTTACAACAATAAAACACAACAATAACTATTCCCCAATGCCACAGGCATTTCGGAGAGTATTCCCTATCCCTCTAACCGCATCACCTTTACACACTTACACACTTACACACTTACACACTTACAGACTTACACACTTACACACCTACACACTTACACACTTACACACTTACACACTTACACAATTACCCACTTACACACTTACACACTTACACACTTACACACTTGCACACTTACACACTTACACACTTACACCTTTACACACTTACACACTTACACACTTACACACTTACACACTTACACACTTACCCACTTACACACTTACACACTTACACATTTACACACTTACACACTTACACACTTAAGCACTTACACACTTACACACTTACACACTTACACACTTACACCTTTACACACTTACACACTTACACACTTACACACTTACACCTTTACACACTTACACACTTACACACTTACACACTTACATACTCACACGCTTACACGCTTACACGCTTACACGCTTACACGCTTACACGCTTACACACTTACACGCTTACACGCTTACACGCTTACACACTTACACACTTACACACTTACACACTTACACACTTACACACTTACACACTACACACTTACCACTTACACACTTACATACTTACACACTTACACACTTACACACGTTACACCTTACAACACTTACACACTTACACACTTACACACTTACACACTTACCAACTTACACACTCACCACTCACACATCACACCTCACACACTTACACACTTACACACTTACACACTACACACTTACACACTTACACACTTACACACTACACATAACTTATACACAATCTACACACTTACACACTTACACACTACACACTTTCACACTTACACACTTACACACTTACACCACTTACACACTTACACACTTACACACTTACACACTTACACACTTACACACTTACACACTTACACACTTACACACTTACACACTTACACACTTACACACTTACACACTTACACACTTACACACTTACGCACTTACACACTTACACACTTACACACTTACACACTTACACACTTACACACCTACACACTTACACACTTACACACTTACACACTTACACACTTACACACTTACACACCTACACACCTACACACTCCCCACTCCCCGTCTTCACCCACCGCCGCATGCTTATGTTGCTACCTACACAGAATTGTGTAAATAACTCATGCACACCTGCTGCTGCCTCATATTGACACCTCCATAAAATTGTGTAAATAAGCAGACGACGTTAAGGGCCACCAGACCTCGGTGCTCCGCCACTGAAAAGAAAAAACCAACAACCCCATCCTATTCCGATGAATACAAAATCTTTACCAAAAAAAAAAGAAGATTTGTTAATGCTTGGGGTGTTGAGATGTCTGAGATAGTCTAAGGATGTGCATTGAGATTTAAAACAACAATTAGACGAAGACATCGCACAATTGGAGCAATTTATTTATTTATTTATTTTCTTTCTCCCCCCCCTCCCCTAAATGTCCACAATGAACACATACTCGGTGTTATATGTAGGATATTACCAACAAAGCTAACACGGAACGAGCATTAGCTCTGTGTATACTTACTCAGAACGAAAAGGTGAATATATATATTTTTGTTTATCCTATCTGGAGGAAAATATTATAGCAAATGATCTATGAAATAAAGGTGAGGTTTTAGCATTTGTAATTTTGAGGATTTAGTTAGTTGGTATAAAGGTGGGTGCCCAATATGGAAGTACTGTATGTAGTTAGAGTTGCATGGTCCGATGGTTTTGGGGTTCTGTAATTTCTTTTCTTCTCAGATAAATATATTAAAATGAATGTTATAATCTTCCTTACTTTACTTTGAAGTAACTTTGATTTTAAATGGCTAACATTTGAGTCATTTGAAGGGCAAACAAACAAAATTAATTTTGGCAGGCATACCAAAGCTCTGACACTATAACCTTTGCAGTAGTAGGTTCTGATAAAATTGCGAACTGATGGTGACTTTATAGTGCTGCCCCACTGGGAGACCAGGCTGTCAGCACCATGACCAGATATCCCACTCAGTCACATTATCCTGACACTGAGCCAACCAGTCCTTGCTCTATCCTAATAATGCCACTCTACAAGCTAGGAAGCGGCAAGTATAAAATTGTAAGTCATTGCTTTGACTCGACCAGGGTTCGACCACCTTACCGGATTGAGGAACGGACATAAACCGGACAAAGAATTGTCTAGTCCAGTGGTGTTTGGTATCAAAATGTATCAAAATGTGCTGAAATGCTGCACTATTGCGTCAACGGAAGCTGGATGAACCGACATGAAACGGACATGAAACGGACACGGATAGATACTGGATGATAACCGGACGATAACCGGACGGCAACCGAATGTCAAATGGATGGACCGAATACCAACCGGACATGTACCGGACTGATCACCGACGAGCCAAAAATATATACTGACCGAATTCCCGCACCACCGTAAACGGTCTCTGCAGGAAGCAAACCGGAGACGGAACAGATGGGTTTCAGGACATGAAACGGACAAAATGGACTAAACAGACTTAAACCGGACACCAACCGTATACGTCTGGTACAAGTTTTGTGCATGTTCAAAACTTGACACCATACACACTGGACACCACCGGACAGAGAACGGACACGTCGGATGCCTACCGTATATAAACCGTACATTGCCGTATTTCACCGGACAGTGTCTGGTTTCTGTCCAGTTCCTCAATCCGGTGAGGTGTGACTGGGCCTTTATGGACAGGGTAAATAACCCATCAATAAAAAACACACACCAAAAACCCCCATTATCACAACAATTACCTGCACAGACTAAACCACTCCATTTCTGAACGTTAAAATGTCTTTCATTTCCCTACATTGCCAACTATTTTGTATGATGTGCTTCTTTTCCCCCGCTGAATATCTTTTTTTTTTTAAATTCAATTATTTTTTACTAATCCAATTTCACGAGTTGCATGAAAGCTGTCGTTTATCCCTACTGAATAAATAAAAAAATAAAAAAAGTTTATAAACATATCTTTTATAACTCTTATTTAATTTAATTTTTTTTTTTTTTTACAAATCCTGTTTCACGAGTTGCATGAAAGCATTTTAAGTGGCATACACCGCCGAGGTGTCGCCACCTGGTGGCGGGTCCCGACGGACTCGTCACACTCACGTGACACGCCCGTGACACTCCACTGACATGACAGTGACATGCTGTCAGCAGCATGAATGGCATCCTTGTGAGGGGAAGACACAAATAAAAACTTTCTCTCAGGTAAGGTGCTGACTCGTGGGAACCCACAAACCCTCGTGTGTGTATGTGGGGGGTGTGGGGGTGGGGGTGGGGGTAAGGTGGGGGTGGGGGTGACAATGTGGGCACTGAGAGGTGTGAATTGTGGGGATTCAGACGGTGGGTTTAAATGGAGAAGGTGCCGAGATGGTGGCTGGAGTGTGAGTACTCAGGGGCACCCGGATGTCAGACTATTGGATCCATGATGTAAATACATGATGTAGATCCATGATGATTATACATGATGTGTATACATGATGTAGATACATGATGTAGATATCATGTAGATACATGATGCATATACATGATGTATGTACATGATGTATAGACATGATGTACATCATCATCATCATGCTGTCGCTTGCGATGCGACAAAGACTGCTTTCATTACTTGACTGCCACTCTCCATTTAGCTCTCTGCTGTGAGAGTTGCGTCCATGAGTCGGTCTTAATGTCTCTCAGATTCAGGTTTCTCTTGAGGGTATCCTTGAACGGAGATGAGGGCGCCCTCTCTTTCTGTAACCAGAAGACAGTTGAGAATAGAGAATCTGCTTTGGTAGCCTGTCTGATGACATCCTCATGAGGTGTCCAGTCCACCGGAGATTCTTTTTGATCAGAAGATCTTCCATAGAGGGCAGCCCCATCCGTTCGAGTATTTCCTTATTTGTCACTTTGTCCTTCCAGGTTAGCCTCATGATTTAACATGATGTACATACATGATGTATATACATGATGTAGATTCATGGGGTATGATATAGATCCATGAGGTGTGATGTAGATCCGTGGGGTATGATGTATCATGTGGATCGATGTGGTAGATCTATGATGTAGATACACGATTTATGATGTATAATGTAGATCTATGAGGTAGATCCATAATGTAAATGCATGATGTAGATCAATGATGTAAATACATGGTGTATATACATTATGTCGATATATGACATATATAGATTATGACCATACATGATGTAGATCCATGTTGTAGATCCCTGATGTAGATTTATGATGTAGATCCCTGATGTATATATGACATGTATGTACAGTATGTATATATATTAGGTAGGTAGATTATGTATATACATAATGCAGATCCATGATGTAGATCCATGATGTGGATACATGATGTAGATTCATGATGTAGACCCATGATGTGGATACATGACGGAGATTCATGATGTAGATACATGATGTGGATACATGATGTAGATCGATGATGTGGATACATGATGTAGATTCATGATTTGGATACATGATGTGGATACATGATGTAAATTCATGGTGCATCTACATGATATATATATATATATGATGAATATAATTATGTATATACATGATGTAAATGCATGATGTGGATACATGATGTAGATTCATGATATACATACATGATGTGGATAGATGATGTAGATTCATGATGTATATACATGATGTGGATACATGGTGTAGATACATGATGTGGATACATGATGTAGACACATGATATAGATACATGATGTAGATGCATGATGTGGATACATGATGTTGATACATGATTAGACACATGATTATATACATGAGTATATACATGATGTAGATCCATGATGTGGATGCATGATGTAGATACATGATGTGGATACATCATGTATATACATGATGTGAATACATGATGTATATCCATGATGTGGATACATGATGTGGATACATGATGTAGATACATGATCTGGATACATGATGTAGATACATGATGTGCATACATGATGTAGATACATGATGTGTATACATGATGTAGATACATGATTATATACATGATGTGTATACATGATGTAGATACACGATTTGGATAGATGATGTAGATACATGATGTGGATACATGATGTAGATACATGATGTGGATACATGATGTATATACATGATGTGGATACATGATGTAGATACATGATGTGGATACATGGCGTGTATACATGATGTGGATACATGATGTATATACATGATGTATATACATGGTGTATATACATGATGTAGATACATGATGTATATGTATGATGTATATACATGATGTGGATACATGATGTAGATGTGTGATGTAGATGGCTGATACATGGTAAATTATGATATAACAAAAATAACACATTTATGTAAAATACATGTAGTATGTAAATAAATATGTCTGTTTGTTTGTTGTTGTTTTACATCCTAACAACATCTAAGGTCATATCAGGATGGGCACCGACTTGTGACTGTGCGCACTCATGTTGACTTTTTAGTGCTGCCCCACTAGGAGAGCAGGCTGCCCCCACCATGACCTGATATGCCACTCAGTCACATTATCCTGACACTGAGCCAACCAGTCCTTGCCCTATCCTAATAATGCCAAGTGCCAGGTAAGTATACATTTTTAAGTCATTGGTTTGATCGACCGGGGTTCGAACCCACGATCCCCTGAACTACCAACATGGGAGACGGGTGCTCTACCTCATTCGGCCATCCTGTCTGGTTAAATAATTATGTAATTTCATGATGAGATTGGATGATGTAAATTCATGATGAATTGTATGCTCTATATATCGGATGAAATGACACTCCAAATACAAATATAATATAATATTTAAAAACTAAGTGAAACTGAGGTCGGTCCCACTGCTTCACTGGCCACAGCTGGTCGAATGTTGTCCCAACAATCCTGCCTCAACAGCAGGGCCCGTATGCATGACGCGGGGGTAGCGCTCTACCTCTCGGGGTAGTAGGGATTTCTGGGGTAGCGGCGAAAAGTTGCTATGCATGTGTCCGGGGTAAGGCTACCCCGGGGGGGTAAAAGTCGGGTAATCTACCCCTACCCAGTAGCAGGTATAAGGCCGGGGGTAGGGACCGACTCGGGCCAAATCTATTGAATGCGATCATATTTAACAGAATTACATACGCAATTAGTGAAATTTTATCAATTTAACCCAAAATTCGAACCCTCCTTAAGGCCACCGCCGCATTGGCGGCGATATTAATAGTCATATTTTCGAATCGACGAAGGTACAGTCAACAAACCGGCGCCGCCGCCATGATTGGAAGTGACGTCGATGCGGCCCCGGCGGCGATTTGTTTACTTTACGTTCGTCGATTCGAAAATATAACTATTAATATCGCCGCCAATACGGCGGTAGCCTTAAGGAGGGTTCGAATTTAGGGTTAAATTGATAAAAATTTCACTTATTCCGTATGTAATTCTGTTAAATATGATAGCATTTAATATATTTGAGCCTAATATATGGCTACAAATGCAGAGGGATTTCCCAAATCTAAATATACACAAGGGTAGCTACCTCCTCGCCGATTTGGCTTCATGCATACCCAGTGACCCATTTCTTACCCAAGGCGATAGCTACCCCGAACTCGGTCCTTACCCCCGGGGGCGATAACTTACTCGTCATGCATACGGCCCCTGGACTTGTATTGCTGTCAGGTGACTATCAACACGAAAACAGTAAACTGCAACCAACAAACTCACATAGCTAATCACGATGGGGTGCCATTATGGAGAAGTACACACGTGGATGATATGTAAGAGCAAATCTGGGTCAGAGTTTTGGTTTAGAAAATTTGATGTTTTCATGGGATTATGCAACTTTAAGGAATAACGCCACCCGACGTGGTGGCCGAATCGGGAGAGCGCAGGCCTCCCATGCGGAAGGTCGGGAGTTCACCTCCCGGTCGACTCAAACTGATGACTTACAAACTTGTTACTTGTCGCTTCCTAGCCTGGCGCTCAGCATTATTAGGATAGGGCAATGACTGGTTGGCTAGATGGCAGGATAATGTGACTGTGTGGGATATCAGGTCATGGTGCTGGTGGTCTGATCTCACAGTGGGGCAGCACTATAAAGTCGCCATGAGTGCGCACTGTTACAATGCAAGTCGGTACCCTTCCTGATATGACCTTAGATGTGCCCAGGACGTAAAACTCGAACAAGCAACGAAAAACACCAAGATCGCATGCGCGTTGACCTCCTGGTGCCCTTACTGGGGAGTCTGGAGGTCAATCAAGGTCACCGGTCAGCCTGACCTTGACACTTCCTGGACCCAGTCTGTCTGGGGCTGGTTTTCCGTCTATGTGCACCGGACGCGATGGCCGAATCGGTAGAGCGCAGACTCCCCATGCGGAAGGTCGGGAATTCGATTCCCAGTCCAGTCAAATCAATGACTTATAAAATTGATACTTGTAGCTTCCTAGCCGGGCTCTAGGCATTACTAGGATAGAGCAAGGACAGGTTAGCTCAGTGTTAGGATAATGTGATTGAGTGAGACATCAAGTCATGGTGCCAGCGGTTTGGTTCTTAGTGGGGCAGCACTATTAAGTTGCCATGATTCCTGCCCTAGGCACAATATTTCCCATTTTCATCACCCTACATGACACTAGTTGCCATGACCAGGATCCTGTAAAAGCTACGCGCTGTATGATTGTTGAACCTACTCTGTGTATGTATATTTATGTATGTAAGTGCATTACCTGTATGTAAATGACCCGTTAAAATACTTACAATTCCAGAGGAACGAGTGTAGTAGTCTGCACTGACCTCTCAGGGAAGGGGCCACAAAGACAGGTAGGCATGGGTAGGGTGATGACACTAGGGAGCCTAGGCAGTGAAATGGTTAGCACACTGGCACGGAATGTAAGAGCTATGGTTTTGCTTCCCACTCTAGGTGTTATGTACGGTGTTATCTGCAGTACAGCGGCGCGGCGGCCGGGACCGAGCAGAGCGGAGGAACCAGTGTAGTGGTATCGCACGGGCTGAATAAAGCATTAAATAACTAGACCTCAACGTGTGCAGTCGTTGGTCGCTTGATCACATTACATGGTGTCAGACGTGGAACCTTAGACGGACATGTCGCTACCAGGGTTGAGGCCTCCCGGCCCGTTGAATTTGGAGGAAAACATTTCCGCGAATTGGAAGACATGGCTGCATGCTTTCAACATATATGCCTCCGCAGCAGGAGTCCAAAGTAGGAGCGAAAAAGTTCAGTGTTCGGTATTCTTGCATGTCGCCGGGACTGAGGCGCAGAAACTACATCAATCGATGCGGTTTACTGCCGCCGAGAGAGACAAACTACAACCGCTAAGGGAGGCATTTCGGGCCTATTGATCACATTACACTAGGCACACTATTTCCCATTTTAATCACCCTCCACAACAATCACATTTATATGCCTACATTAAAATTAATATCAACAGTTGAAACCGTCAGATCCAATTTTGAAGCGGTTAAATTTGTGCCAAATGACAGCAAAATTAAAATGACAACATTACAGGAACGAATCCTCTTAGGAACTCATAAATGTGTTTTGGGCTTCATGTTGGTAAATAGGTCTTGCGGGATATTTACATTAACATATTGTTGGCACAAGGTCATGAAATCTACACACTTGAGCCGCCCGCGTCTGAGTGTCAGCGGACACTGACACTCAACGGATTGGGGACATGGGTGGGTGGCTCTCCCTTGAGTTAAAATGCATGAGTCAGCCAAGAGTGGCCAATGCGATATCGAGTGATGACCACTTGGTCCCACCGACACCCAGTACGACGCTGTGCCTGTTCTTTAATGCATGGGGTGATGTTTTGCCTATGTAAACATAATGGGCATTTGTCCATCAGCTGAACAATTTCACATGTTTGAAGCTGCACAATGCGATGAAAGCATACCTTTTTCTAAATCAGACCAGAGGGGATGGCCGAATGAGTTGAGCGCCCGTTTCCTGTTTTGGAAGATCGGGGGATCCGAACCCATGGGCATTATTATCTGACAAGATCTAAGGTCAAATCATGACGGGTACTGACTTGTGACAGTGCGCACTCATGTTAACTTAGAGACCAGGCCGGCGGCATCATGACCCGATTTCTCACTCAGTCACATTATCCTGACACCGAGCTAAACAGTCCTTGCCCTATCCTATTAATGCCGTGCATCATGCTAGGTAGTGACAAGTATCAATTTTGTAAGTCTTTGGTTTGAATCGACCGAGAACCGATCCTGACCTTCTGCACGCGAGGCCCGCGCTTTACGGCTCGGCCACTGCGCCTGGTACTATTTTAGAAGAATACATTATTTACTATAAAAAAATCAATAAGTCATTTTTTTTAATGTAGATCCATCGTTTAGGGGCGCCCTCTGTTTACAAGGCAGCCATCGACACCTGTCGTGAACCGGGCTCCACTCACCGCGCATGGGCCATAAGGGCGCGGGGCTTTTTCCCCGCGCAACCTGCGCAATGTCGTCTGCTGCGTCAAAATGTTGTCTGCTGCGTCAGAATGTCGCCTGATGCATCAACATGTCGTCTGCTGCGTCAGAATGTCGTCTGTTGCGTCAAAATGTTGTCTGCTGCTTCAATATTGTCATCTGCTACGTCAAAATGTTGTCTGCTGCGTCAGAATGTTGTCTGTTGCGACAATATTGTCATCTGTTGTGTGAAAATGTTGTCTGTTGCATCAGCATGTTGTCTGCTGCGTCAAAATCTTGTCTGCTACGTCGAAATCTCGTCTCTTGCACCAAAATCTTGTCTGCTGCGTCAAAATCTTGTCTGCTGCATCAAAATCTTGTCTCCTGCACCAAAATCTTGTCTGCTGCGTCAGAATGTTGTCTGCTGCGTCAAATTGTCGGCTGTCCTCAGCTGGATCAGAGCAGACGACACCGAATGTGTACATCACACAGAAGATGTGTGACTGGGTGTGTGTGTGAGTGTGTGTGAGTGTGTGAGTGTGTGAGTGTGTGTGTGTGAGTGTGTGTGAGTGTGTGTGAGTGTGTGTGAGTGTGTGTGAGTGTGTGTGAGTGTGTGTGAGTGTGTGTGTGAGTGTGTGTGAGTGTGTGAGGGTGTGTGAGTGTGTGTGAGTGAGTGTGTGTGTGTGAGTGTGTGTGTGTGTGTGTGTGAGTGTGTGTGTAGGCGTGTGTGTGAGTGTGTGGGTGTGAGGGTGTGTGTGTGAGTGTGTGTGAGTGTGTGTGGGTGTGTGTGGGTATGTGTGAGTGTGTGTGAGTGTGTCTGTGAGTGGGAGTGAGTGTGTATGTGTGGTGGGTGAGGGGTTAAATTAAACTTGAGATGGCTGTACTGATTGATTGATTTGCAGCAGGTAGTGTTTAGTCACAGCAGCGACCGCTCATGAACTAAGTGCTGCTGGGAGGTCGGTGTGTGGGGGGGGGGGGGGGGGGGGCTTTGGGTGGGGGTGTGGGTGGGGGAGGGAATGCTTCTGACCCTTTCCAGGGGGCACCACTGCACAGGAGACCGTCATGGTTCTGGGCAGTGGGCGATAATAGGAGTACCTTGTGTGTGACTGTATGTTGGTGGTGGGGGAGGGGGTGGGGGGTTATGGGGTGTGCTGACAGGGACTATCTGGTCAAAGACGCCGCGCCCTCTACAGGGTTCACATGTACACTATCAAGGGCCCCCACCTGCACAGCTGCTCTGGGGGCAAAAGGGGTGGGGGTGAGGGTGGGGGGGGGCGAGGAAGGGGGCAGTGGGGGGGGGGGGCAGTGGAGGGAGGGGGAGGGGGTTTCATTGTGTGGGAGCTAAATTTGGCTGTCTTTCAATTCAAAATTGTATTTTTTTTCTATTTAGAAAAAAATAGGAGGAAAATGTGGACAGAGAAAAGTTGTCTTTCAATTCAGTTTTTGTTTTAGATTTTAAAACAAAACATGGAAATATAGACAGAGAAAAGCTGACTTTCAATTCAAAATTTAATTTTTGGAAAGTGAGATAAATGGGAAAATATGGACTGAGATAAATGGACATATGCTTCAGTATGAGACCCACACTTTCAAATCTTAAATTAGTTATTTAATTTTCACAAAGCCACATCTATTTCAGTATCAGTAGGATCAGATCCACACTTTTAAATATTAAATTAGTCCGTTAATTTTCGCACTTCAGCATTACTAGCATTAGACCCATACTGTTGGATCTTAAATTAGTCATCTAATTTTCGCGGCGCGGGGCTTTTCGGTGGTTAATTTGGTGAAAGGGGGGCATCAATTTCTTGTAAATTGGGTTGGGGGCGGGCGGAAGTGAATACAAAAAAGGGAAAGGCGTTTAAAAAAATATTCTGGGAGATTCTGTGACATGTGTATCCTCCCCACCTACCGACCCCCTCACCCTCACCCTCCCCCTCACACACATGCGCACACACCACATGCATGATGGGGTCACGGGGTCACATGAGTGACCCCCTGCCCCCTGGTGGACAGACAGTGAACTGAGAACCAAGGCTTAATCTGATCTTTTCGAGAGAAAGAGAGAGAGGGGGAGAAATAAAAGAACTAAAAGAACTAAAAGAACTAAAAGAACTAAAAGAAATAAACGAAATAAAAAAACTAAAATAATTAAAGGAAATAAAAGAAATAAAAGAAATAAAAGAAATAAAAGAAATAAAAGAAATAAAAGAAATAAAAGAAACAAAAGAAATAAAAGAAATAACATAAATAAAGGGAATGAAAGAAATAAAAGAAATAACAGAAATAACAGAAATACCAGAAATACCAGAAATAACAGAAATAACAGAAATAACAGAAATAACAGAAATAACAGAAATAACAGAAATAATAGAAATAACAGAAATAACAGAAATAACAGAAATAACAGAAATAACAAATAACAGAAATAACAGAAATAACAGAAATAACAGAAATAACTGAAATAACAGTAATAACAGAAATAACAGAAATTAAAGAAATTAAATAAATTAAAAAATAAAAGAAATTAAAAAATAAAAGAAATTACAAACCGCCCCCTGGTGGATAGACAGTGAACTGGGAACCAACGGTTAATCTGATCCTTGAGAGAGAAAGAGAGAGAGAGAAAGAACACAAATGAAAGAAATAAAATATATCAAAAGCCCCCTCCCTTCCTCTCTCGGGGGGAGATGGCCCTGGACGATAATCAGGGTCGTGGATCAATCATGGCCGAAGAGATCAAGTATTTGAGTGGTCCGTCTTCTGAGGGTCCGGCGTTCCGGGGTTTACAGCCGGGGATCCTTTTTAAATTAGATTCCTTTTAGGGGGGGCAGACAATTTATTCTTCTGATCTAGTGTTTTGTCAACGACCGACCAGATGGGATGATGGGGGGCCAAATGAGCTGAGCGTCTCGCCGCTGCTTGCTGTGTGGTATGCCGGCCGGTCAGTCGGTCATGGGATCTGAATCCCGGGTTTGGACATATGGACGAGTGAAAGCGATGACTTTCAAAATGTATACTTGTCGCTAGCGAGCCTGGGGTTTAGCATTACTGGGATAGGACAAGCAGTTTTGGAATGAGGAAGACTACTTGTGCGCTTTTTGTTGTTGTTGAAGATTTACACTGCCTATCATGGATAAGCCTGAATAGGCTTGTTTTCACCATTAGACAGTTTGTCGATAGAAAGCCCGAGCCTACACTTTTACCGACCCAAGGGATTTTTTACCTCCCACACCACATAGACATGGTATGAGAGCAACCGGCCTTTGATGACGCTGTAAGTTATACACAGCGGTGGAAATCCAAATTGGCAGAGGTGGGGGCACAGGGAATCGAACCACTGACCTTCAGATTAGGAGTCCTACCTAGAAAAAAGTCAGACACTCTAACCACTCCGTCACTGAGAACACCGATTAAATCTTCCTGCTTAAAGCTGCATAGTCCGATCAAATATAAAATTTTCAAAACCAAACCAATTATCTAAATTTGATATTACATATCTACCTTAAATACGGATGCACTTATTAAGCATGTGTGTCTGCGTAGAAAGCAATACTGAGTCAATTTAACAGAACCTGTTACTGTAGAAGTCTATGGTGTCAGAGTTTTGGCAACCTTGCCAAAACTAATTTTCCATGTTTGCACTGAAAATATCTGAAAAGTTTAACATTTAAAAAATACGTAACTTTGAACTAATGTAAAGTAGATACTAGTGATCGATCTAATATATTTATCAGGGGGCATATGTGGTGTAATGGTTAGCACACTGGTATACCATGCAAGAGATCTTGGTTCGATTCCCGGTCTATGCATAATATTACTTGTTGCCGTGGCTACGGTGTAGTCATTTGTTTGACTTAGCCAGAGTTTGAACCCGTGAGTTCGAATCCCAAGATCTACCAACATCGGAGACGGACACTCAACTCATTCAGCCATACCGTCTCGTTAATGAAGTCAGGTCCCGGAATTAATATTCAAATGACCACCCGGTTGTGCAAACAATTCAGACAGTCAATTTTTAGCTCGTTGCCCCAATGGGGGGACATTTAGCGTAGTTATTTTTTTCCGACGATAGGTGGCGCATCGGTACTAGTGGGTCTAAACGAAGATACTACAAGACAACATTCAGTTTGCAGGACCGTAATGTCAGTATGCTAGTGCACAGCACTATGGTCATTATGTCAGTGCACCAGACTACAGTCAGCACACAGGACCGTAATGTCAGTATGTCAGTGCACAGGACTACAGTCAGTATCTCAGTACACCAGACTACAGGCAGCACACATGACCAAATGGTCAGTATGTCAGTACACTGCACAAGGCAATATGCATGACTACAGTCAGTACTCAGGATCGTACCATCAGTATGTCAGTACACCGGACAAGTCAGTACACAGGACTACAGTCAGTACACAGGACCATACTGTCAGTATGTCAGTACTCAGGACTACAATCAGTGCACAGGACTACAGTCAGTACACATGACCCTACCATCAGTACGTCAGTACACTGGGCTAACCAGTACACAGGACTACAGTCAGTGCACAGAACTACAGTCAGTACACAGGACCATACTGTCAGTATGTCAGTACTCAGGAATACAGTCAGTGCACAGGACTACAGTCAGTACACATGACCCTACCATCAGTACGTCAGTACACTGGGCTAACCAGTACACAGGACTACAGTCAGTGCACAGAACTACAGTCAGTACACAGGACCATACTGTCAGTATGTCAGTACTCAGGACTACAGTCAGTGCACAGGACTACAGTCAGTACACATGACCCTACCATCAGTATGTCAGTACACTGGGCTAACCAGTACACAGGACTACAGTCAGTACTCGGGACCATACCATCAGTATGTCAGTACACTGGACTACAGTCAGCACCCATAACCATACTGTCAGTATGTCAGTACACCAGACTACAGTCAGCACACAGCACCATACCGTCAGTATGTCATTAATCAGGAGTAGTCAGTACTAAAGACCATACAATCAGTGTGTCAAGTACACATGACTTATCAGTACAATGACTACAGTCAGTACGCATAACTATGCCATCAGTATGTCAGTACACATGACTCCATTCACCACACCAAACCCTACAGTCAGTACATCAGTACATCAGACTACAGTCAATATTCAGGACCATACCATCAGTATGCCAGTACAAAGGATTAGTCAGTACAAGGGCTACAGTCAGTGCACATTACTATATTGTCAGTATGTCAGTAGAAAGGACTACAGTCAGTACACAGGACCACACTATCAGTACACAGGACCACACCACCAATACACAGGACCATACCGCCAGTATGTCAGTATACCAGACTACACTCAGGAGACAGGACTACACCATCAGTATGTCAGGACATAGGAGCAGTCAGTACACAGGACCATACCACCAGTATGTCAGCACACCAGACTGCACTCAGGGGACAGGACTACACCATCAGTATGTCAGGACATAGGAGCAGTCAGTACACAGGACCATACCACCAGTATGTCAGCACACCAGACTGCACTCAGGGGACAGGACTACACCATCAGTATGTCAGGACATAGGAGCAGTCAGTACACAGGACCATACCACCAGTATGTCAGCACACCAGACTGCACTCAGGGGACAGGACTACACCATCAGTATGTCAGGACATAGGAGCAGTCAGTACAAAGGACCATACCACCAGTATGCCAGCACACCAGACTGCACTCAGGGGACAGGACTACACCATCGGTATGTCAGGACATAGGAGCAGTCAGTACACAGGACCATACCACCAGTATGTCAGTACACCAGACTGCACTCAGGTGACAGGACTACACCATCAGTATGTCAGTACACAGGACCATACCATCAGGCCCACTGTTTCAGTGGCGACGCCAACGGAAATTGTTTGAACCACAAAGTCGCACTATCCCCCATTGTGGCAAGCCCTGTTGCTTAGAACTGGGCGCAATAACCGAATCGGTAGAGTGCAGGCTTCCCGTGCGGGAGATCGGGAGTTCCATTCCCGGTCTAGTCAAATCAATGACTTATGAAATTGATACTTGTCGCTTCCTAGGCTGGTGCTCGCATTATTAGGATAGGGCAAGGACTGGTTAGCTCAGTCTCAGGAAAAGGTGACTGAGTGGCATATCGGGTCATGGTGCCAGTGGCCTGATTTCCCAGTGGGACAGCACTATAATGTTGCCATGAGTGTGCTCTGTCACAAGTCGGTACCCATCCTGATACAGTACAACCCCGTTAAACCAAGCTCGGTTAAACCAAATGATCGGTTAATCCAAACTTTTTCCGGCGGCCCGGCAAAATTCTACCATTTATCATATAAAAAAGTTGGTTAAACCAAAGTCGGTTATTCCAAATTATCGGTTAATCCAAACAAAATTGTCAGACCCCAGGCCACTCCAGTATGGTTAAACCAAACTTTCATGTGGTTATAACGTCTTCTGAGACCCCACAGACTTTTTTATATGATAAATGGTAGTATTTTGCTGGGCCGCCGAAAAAAAGTTTGGATTAGACGATCGTTTGGTTTAACCGAGCTTGGTTTAACAGGGTTACACTGTATATACATAACAAACAATAATCAAAGTGTCCACATACATTGTATATTGTATGCAATACACACTTATTCAAAGTCAAAGCCAAAGCTCGGTTAAACCAATGATCGGTTAATCCAAACAAATTTCTAGGGTCCCTTCAAGTTTGGTTTAATGAGGTTATACTGTATGACGTTAGATGTTACCAGGAAAACTCCAACAACAATCAACCAACCCTGTTGCTTAGCAACCCACATACAGGTGGAGATGTAGGTGGGCCCTTGGTCGGTAATCAGTCTGGGGGGAGGGGGGGGAATGTGGGGGGGGGGGGGGGGGGGGGGAGGGAGGGGGAAGGTGGGGAGGGGGGAGGAGGGGGGAAGGTGGGAAGGGGGGAGGAGGGGGAAGGTGGGGGGAGGGGGGAGGAGGGGGGAAAAAAGGGGGAGGGGGGAGGGGGGGGGAGGGAGGGGAGGAGGAGGAGGGTGGGGAGGGGGGGAAGGTTGGGGGAGGGGGGGAGAAGGGGGAGGTGGGGAGGGGGGGGAGAAGGGGGAGGTCGGGGGAGGGGGGAAGGTGGGGAGGGGGGAGGGGGAGGGGGGGGGGGGAAGGTGGGGGGAGGGGGTGATATCAACATCATCAAGTTTGGATAATGGTCGAGTCAAACCAATGACTTATAAAATAGGTACCTGTTGCTGCTCGGCACTTGGCATTATGAGGTCAGGACAGGGACTGGGCGCACAGTGTCAGAATAATGTGACTGTGAGGGACATCAGGTCATGGTCCCAGTGTCCTGATTTCCCAGTGGGGCAGCACTATAAAGTCGCCATGAGTGCGCGAGTCGGTGCACATCCTGGTATGGCCTAGGGTCTTATGAGGGCGTAAACGCCTACCTGTCTATGCGGCTCCTTGGCTGAGAGGTCAGTGCAGACCACTACATATATATAATAATTTATTATATATATATAATAATTTATTTTATATATATATACGGGTTTTCTTCAAAAATGATATGTCAGAATGACCGCATGTTTGATGTCCAGTGCAATAGGCGATGATACGAAAATCAATGTGCTCTAGAGGCGTCGTTAAATAAAACAAGCTTGACTGAAGTCTACCTCAGTATATGCAATATATAATTCAGTGTATTAGTATATATGTAGAAAGGGGCGGAGATAAAGTATGTTATTTCTGGTTAAATATGCTGTGTCAGGAATTAATTTTATTTCAACCAATGGTTTCGTTTTGTTTGTTTGTTTGTTGTTTTACCTCAAAGGAACATCTAAGGTCATATCAGGATTTGTACCGACTTGTGACAGTGCGCACTCATGGTGACTGTATAGTGCTGCCCCACTGGAAGACCAGGCCGCCAGCACCATGACCTGATATCCCACTCAGTCACATTATCCTGACATTGAGCCTACCAGTCCTTGCCCTATCCTAATAATGCCGAGTCATTGCTTTGACTCGACTAGGGTTCGAACCCAATACCAACACGGGAGACGGACGCTCTAACTCATTCGGCCATCCAGTCTGGTTCCATGGTAGTCACGGATAAGGCAAGGAGCAGTGGAATGAGGAATATCAATTGTCAGCGATTGAAATTTCCTCTGCTTAATCAATGGATGTAATAAAAAATCTCAAACAATCTTCAGGGTTTTCCCATTAAGAATGTCAATATTCCCTACCTTTGAAATTACCTACTTAATGTAGGAATGGCATTTCGCCCTTGAGTTCAACTGGTGTCCACACAAACATTGTCTTCTATGCTTACAGCCAAAGTATCTACGCTCCATAATTCAATTATAGGAATATAAAATAATTAAGACAATAGACATTACAGGTCTTCATCGGTAAATAGTGTAAATATGTGTTGTATAATTTTGTGACTGACATTTCCCCGTCTAAAGTTGCCTGGTCCGATAGTTTTGAGTTTCTGTCATTTTTCTGAGATCAATATATTGATTTGATTGTTATAATTTACATTACTTTAGTTTGAAGCACCTTTTATTTTCAGTGGCTAGCTGTTCAGATTTTGTACATGTAAACGCGTACAATTAGTTTTGGCAAGCTTGCCAAAACTCTGACACCATAGGCTTCGCAGTAACAGGTTCTATTAAATTGACTCAGTATTCCCTGCTATGTGTTGACAAATGCGTAATAAGTAAATTGATATCTTAAGCCCTGTTCACACACGGGCGTTAAGTTGCCTCAACTAGTTCACCTTATCTAGTTTGACTCACATTCGCTGTGTGCATGCGATGCTGAAGCGAATTAGGGCCAAGTCGACTCATCTAGTTCGCCTCAAGTAGACTACGTAGCGAGGTAGTTCATATGAAGCAAACTAGCTTAAGGCGGCCTATCTTGCTTGTGTGGACGGTAGCGGTTTACTTGAGGTGGCTTAAGCACGTCACACGCATGCACAGTCAAGCGCTGAGTTTGTTGATTTTCTGGTCGATCAAAAGGGCATATTATATAATTTGGTCTATGAAACAGCTAGCTGTGCACAGATATTTTTTTCAGCATTTATTTTTAGGTTTTCACTGCCCAGCAGAAGTTTTGATCATTCCAAAACAATTATGATTCAGTCGATACATATCATGGTCAAAACCACACAATCTTGTGGTGACGTCGACTAACCGAAACTGGCGCTGGTTAGGATGGACGCGCTCATGCGCAGATATCAACTCCCGCCTTAAACCGCCCCAAGTACTGCATGTGTGTACTCGACACACTTTCACGCCTAGTTCGCCTCATCTAGTTCGCCTTATCTAGTTCGGCCTAAAGTTGTGTGTGTGAACACGGCTTAAGTTAGATATGTGGAATAGAATCTAAATAATTGTCTTGGTTTTGAAAATTTGATGCTTCATCATGTTTTAATCAAATTACATGTCTGTGCAAAATCAAAAGAAGGGGGTAAAGCGACCCCCCTTGTTCCTGACCTACTATGGGATGGCCCCCTCTGATGGCGTCCAGTGGGGAGAGTGGGTAGACACACACACGCTGTGTGTGGCACGGCCAGTGCATTGTGGGGGAATGATATCAGTGATTGGATCGCCTTAAGTTGCGATAATGGGGGAGCGGGACGTAGCTCAGGCGTTAGAGTGTCCACCTGTGAAGGTGTGGGTCATACTATCGATAATGCTCAGTGGACCGATTTGCAGTTTGGGCTATTTTCCTTTCCAACCACTGGTCCACAACTGGTTCATCAAAGGATGTGTGTGGTATGTGCTGTCCTGTCTGTGGGAAAGTGTATATGAAAGACCCCTTGCTGCTTATCGGAAAGAGTAGCCTGTGTGGAAGCAGCGGGTTTCCTCCAAAGAAATATGTCCGAATGATCATATGCTTGACATCCAATAGACGATGATGAAAATCAATGTGCTCTAGAGGCGTCGTTAAATAAAACAAACTTTCCTTTTAAGTTGTGATAATGTGACTTCACAATTTCACCTACAGTCGAGCTTTGAGCGGCCATTCTCCGCCGTATGGATGGAGGAGGTGTCGGCGTGTGTACGCCAGGCATTGAGCAGCCAGTCCCTGTCATCTGGATGGAGGAGGTGTCAGCGTGTGTACACCAGGCATTGAATGGCCAGTCCCCGCCGTATGGATGGAGGAGATCTCAATGTGTGTACGCCGGGCATTGAGCGGCCAGTCCCCGCCATATGGATGGAGGAGGTGTCAGTGTGTGTATGGGCGGCAAGGGCAATGTGAGGGAGGGGGGGGGGGCCAGTCCCCCGTCCGTATGGAAGGTGGTGAGGAGTGGAGGGAGCGGTGAGGGCGGTGTGTGATGTGTAGATGCGGCATGGGCTCTCTTAGAGTCGATATGTGTGTTTGGGGATGTTGAAGTATATTGGAGAGGGGGGTAGGGCGCGGATTGGAGGGGGATTCTCAACGTATCACGGTCGTCTCCGTCGCGATTCCTTAGAGGCACATGTGTCAGTCACGCGTGTACTCTGGAGCGCATGGCATTGAGCTGCGCGCTCAGTGCATGGCACTACCCGTTGCATACAAATGGACACATGGACGTAGAGTCGTACAGGCGTGTCGTACATCGCCATCCCTATGCAGAATTGACGAGCGGACTCAGGCCTCCCGCCGAGACGATGGAGGAGGTGTCATGCGTCAGTGCACTCGCCGACACAGCCATGACTGAAGACCGGTCCGGGTAGACGGACCTCTGCCCTACTCCATCCCCTACGACGCGGCACTCATTGGACACTCCGGAGCAAGGTGCAACTGCAGCGAGGGCATACTCGATCACGACAGACACCCCGGGCATGGTGTGATGCGCTCTGGATCACTAGTCCCACTACCTGCCGCGAAGTGGACACTGGCCGCAGGGTGCCAAGGCGTAGCACGTGACAGCACCGGCATCTCCTCCCCCTATTCTTGCCTTCCCTATCCCCCCCCCCCTTTTCCGCCCCCCTCTCCCCCTCTCACACCTGGACCTTATCTCCTGATTCCTCTTCCCCTAACACCCTACTTGTTCTCCCGTCAACACCCTGCCCATCCCTTTCCCCTCCATCTCTCCCACCGGGCGGGATGACCGAACGAGTTGAGCGTCCGTCTCCTGTGTTGGTAGATCGTCGGATTCGAACCCACGGGTTCGAACCCTGGTCGAGTCAAACCAATGACTTAAAGCTTGATACTTGTCGCTTCCTAGCCTGGCACTTGGCATTATTAGGATAAGGCAAGGACTGGTTAGCTCAGTGTCAGAATAATGTGTCTGAGTGGGATATCAGGTATATATGGTGCTGGCTGCCTTATTTCTCAGTGGCGCAGCACTATGCAGTTGCCATGAGTGTGCACTGTCACAATCGGGTAACCCATCCTGATATTACCTTAGATGTTGCTAGGACGTAAAAACTCCAACAACCAACAGTGCCAATTCTCTCCCCCCGGAGCCCCTCCCCCCCCGCCTTCTCGCTCCTCTCCCCTTGCGTTATAAGTTATATACTGTTTCCCTTTCTCTCAACACCCCGTCTTCTCCCGCCCCTCACCCCTCAACACCCAGCCCCTGTCCATGCCCCCTCCCCTCCATCCTCCCTTCCCCTCCCTCACTTAACCTTACTCCTCCCACAACCAATCACCCCCTCCTCCACTTCTCCCCATCGCTCTCACTCCTCAACACCACCCTGCCCCTCTCAATGGGGGGGGGGGGGGACCCCTCCCCCCTTTCCTCCCCCAATCTCTCTCCCCTCAACACCACCCTGCCCCTCTCCATGCCCTCCCCCTTTCTCCCCCATCTCTCTCCCCTCAACACCACCCTGCCCCTCTCCATGCCCTCCATCGCCCACCTTTCTCCCCCAATCACGCTCCCCTCAACACCACCCGGCCCCTCTCCATGCCCCCCTTTCTCCCCCATCTCTCCTCCCCGTCAAAACCACCACCCTGTCCCTCTCCATGCCTCCTCCCCCTTTCTCCCCCCCCATCTCTCCCCCCTCAACTCTCTCCCCTCAACACCACCCGGTCCCCTCTCCATGCCCCCTTTCCTTACCTTTATGTACAATCTCTCCTATCTATTTTCTCCATTTCTTTCCTCTTCCAGATTCTTCTCCGTAAATTAACATATCTACCCCCATCTCTCCGTCCCTCAACAACAAACCCTGTCCCTCTCCTTGCCCCCATTCCTTCGCCCATCTCTTCTCTTCCCCTCAACACGCCCCTGCGGGGCCCTCACCACCTCCAAATTCCCCCTCCCCCCTTTCTCCCTCATCACTCCTACTCCGCTCAACACTCACAACACACACACCTCCCGCATACCCGCCTCCGTAACACACCCTCCCGCCCCCCACAAGGCCCACCCCTTCACCACACCCGCCCCCACCACACTGACGCCCCGAAGATAGATCCGGAGACCCATCACCCCTTTCTTCCATCCGCCTTAAAAATACACCAAAAACACCCACCTCCCCACACACGCCCCACCCCACACCCCCCCCCCCCTCGACCTCCCCTCACCCACACCCCATTCCCCCACCCCCCCCAAACCCCCCACCCCCCAAACCCCCCCCACCCCCCTCACTCACCCCACAACACCACCCTTCCCCACACCATGCCTCCTCTCCTCCACCTCTCCCCTCCCGACAAAAACAAAAACCCCCCCCCCCCCCTCCCTTACCCCTTCCACTACCAATCCCCCAACACCTTCATATTAACCCCTGTGCCCCAAAGTGCCGTGAATTTACGACCATTGAGAATTAAGTCCATCCCTTCTGACCCAGCTGAATTTATTTCTTACAGACTTGCACCCCTGACCTAACCACTGTCCACCCTCATCTCTGACTTCCCCTCCGCCCCCTACTCCTCCAACCCCCCCCCCACCACCTCCCCATTCCCCCTCCCCCATCCGCCCCCTATCCCCGCACCCTCATGCCCCCTTCCCCCTCTCCCCACTGACCAACACAAACACAGATCCATCTCCCAGCTCCGCCTTGTCTCCCACCCTTTTCCCCCTCCCCCATTCCCCGCCCCCTAGATCTCACCCCCCCCCCCCCCACAGACCCACCCCCTCATCGCCCAGTCCACTGCAGAAATGGAGAACCTCCCAGTAAGGACCAACACACACAACCCTAGAAATAACCAATCTGAGCCCCAACAAAACAAACTGCTACCTAGTGATTTTGCACCCCAGCCGAGTCAAATCAATGACTTAAAGTTGCATAGTCCGATGAAAACATAAAATTGTCAAAACCAAAACACTTATATAGACATAATTCTACGTAGTCAACTTTGATACTGGTGCACTTATTAAGCATGTTTTTCTGCATAGAAGGTCGTAATAAGTCAATTTAATAGAACCTTTTACTACTGAAGTCTATAGTGCCAGAGTTTTGGCTTTTTGGCCAAATTAATTTAGCAGGTTTTAACGTCAAATATCTCCAAAGTTAAACATATAAATTACTTCAAACTAAACTAAAGTAGACAATAAAGATTAGCATAATGTATTTATCTCAGAAAATGTCAGAAATTCAAAAGCATCGGACTATGCAACTTTAACAATTGATACTTGTCGCTACCTAGCCTGGCACTCGGCATTGATAGGATAGGGCAAGGAGCAGTGGAATGAGGAAGATCAATTGTCCGCGATTGAAATTTCCACAGCTTAATCAACTAATATAGAAACAAAAAAACACAACCATATCCTATCATTTCCACCATATTTATATTCACCCCACAAAGAGAGCTTTGATTTGATATGCGCAACTACTCGTGTGTAAACTGGTAAGCATTTATTTTAGCGCATCCTACATGTGAGGTTCAGATTGAATGAAAAGTGGACGACATAGCCGGGTCTGGCTGGCTGGCCCGGAACACTGACAGTGACAGTACCCCTGCTGTCACACATCAATCAGTCTTTATCAGTTACCGCCCAGGACCCATTGACAGTGCCCTGACAGTGCCTTGACAGTGTGTTTGCACCCAAGGCTCGTCCCGCCCCTCACATTGACAGACACTGACGGCTGGCTGTCACTAAGATAAACCCAGCTGTCATACCGCAGTTGACAGCGGAGGTTGGTTGTCTCAAATTAGAATTGTTTACGCTAAGTAAATTCCGCTAAAGTTTCGCAAATGTTCGCAAGCTATTTCAATCTCTCGCCTTCAAAGTTATAATTAGAATTGTTTATGCTAAGATAATACTGCTTAAAATATTGCAAATGTTCACAAGTTATCATAATCTCTCACCTTCTAAGTTCTATGTTGTATTTAAAATTGGTTACGCTAAGTAAATTGTGCTAACATTTCTCAAATGTTTGCACGCTATCGCAATTTCTCACAATCTTTCGCCTCCTATTCCTAAGTTGTATTTAGAATTGTTTCTGCTATGTAGATTCCACTAGAATTTGGCTGATCTTCACAAGGTATTTCAACGTCGTGCCTTTGAAATTATGTTTACATTAATTTATATTCTGCTAAAATTGTGCAAATGTTCGCAAGCTATCACAATCTCTCTTGTCGTCTAAGTTGTAATTGGAATTGCTTATGCTAAGTAAATTTATGCATGTTGCGACCTAGCCTGGTATTTGACATTACTAGGATAGGGCAAGGAGCGGTGGAATGAGGACGACAGATACATTTCAATCGCGGACAATTGGTCTTCATCATTCCACTGATCCATGCCCTATCCTAGTAATGCCGAAGGATCAATAAGGATAAATTTTTAAGTAATTGTTTTGACTCGGCTAGGTTTCGACCATTGGTGGACTTAAACGAATAACTTTAAAATATATATATTTGTCACTTGGGTTTGAACCTTGGTTGACTCGAACCGATGAAACAAAAATGTATGCATGTCACTATTTAGCCTGGCGCTTGGCATTACTAGGATAGGGAACGGAGCAGCGAAATGAGGAAGACAAATTCCCCGCGACTGAAATTCCCCCTGCTTTTTTCTTCTTCTTTTCTTGAAGATTCATACTGCCTATCATGGATAAGTCTAAATAGACTTGTTTTCACCATTAGACAGTTTGTCAATAGAAAGCCCGAGCCTACACTTTTACCAACCCAAGGGATTTTTAACCTCCCACACAATATAGACATGGTATGAGAGCAACTGGCTGTTGATGATGCTCTAAGTTTACAGAGTGGTGGAAATCCAAATTGGCAGAAGTGATGGCATGGGGAATCGAACCACTGACCTTCAGATTAGGAGTCCAACCTAGAAAGTAAATTAAAGCTTGTTTTATTTAATGACACCTCCAGAGCACATTGATTTTCAAATCATCGGCTATTGGACGTCAATCATATGGTCATTCTGACATATTTCTTTGGAGGAAACCCACTGCTACTCTTTCTGATAAGCAGCAAGGGGTCCTTTATATGCACTTTCCGACAGACAGGACAGCACATACCACAGCCTTTGATGAACCAGTGGTGGACCACAGGTTGGTATTGAAAATAACCCAAACTGTAAATGTGTCCACTGAGCAGGATCGATCAGATGACCGACACCTTCATAAGTGGATACTATACCGCCTGAGCTACATCCCCCTCTCGACCTAGAAAAAAGGCAGACACTCTACATACTCCACCATAGAGAACACCACATCAACTAATGCACAACAATATATCAAATATATAAAAAATATATGAATAAAATGCGCAGGAGCAGAGTGCAGTATGGACCTTAATTGACTCTTTCCGAATCTGGTCGTAGTCGCGTCGGTAATGGCTTGCCACTGGACACGCCGGCACAGGTGGATTCTGGGTAGGTATTGTGTCGTGTGGGGGTGTGGGTGTGTGGGGGGAGGGGTGTGTGGGGGTGGATGGGGATGAGGAGAGACTGAAGCGGTCACTTATGGACACACTGCCTCTACTGTAGTTCATTCACTCAGAGGTGGGGGGGGGGGGGGGCAAGCTGCCACCTACCCACACCCACAGACATACACTACTACTCCTTCAGACACACCACACATCCAACACACCCACACACTCACACCCACACAATCAGCCCCTACACACACCGAAACACAAACTCACACCTACACACATCCTCACACACGACTACTCCCGCATACGCACACCTCACATACCAACACACCCAACCACGCACCCCACATACACGTCACACACACACTCAACCACACACCCACAAATCCCAGATACACTCACACACCCACCCACACACACACCTACTCCCACATGCTCACCTCACATACCAATACACCCACACAAACATCCGATACACACATCCCAACCACACACCCACACACACTCACAGATACCCATACTCCATTACACACCTCACATACCAAGACACAAACATCACACTCACACATAACCACACACACCTCGCCTTCCTCACACATATCACATACCAACACCCACACACACACACCCCTACTCCATCACACACGCCACATACCAACACACACCCACACATTCAAACACACACCAACACTCATACCCTCACACCCCATACTCCCTTACACACCTCACATACCAACACCCACCCACACCCTCAAACACACACTAACACACACACCCTCACACACGCCTACCCCTCACACACATCACATACCAACACCCACCCAGACCCTCAAACACACACAAACACACACACCCTCACACCCCCTACTCCCTCACACACGTCACATACCAACACCCACCCACACCCTCAAACACACACTAACACACACACCCTCACACACCCCTACTCCCTCACACACGTCAAATAGCAACACACCCACCCACACACTCAAACCCACTCTAACACTAACAGTAGTAACACACACAGTCACACACCCGCACTCCCTCACACACGTCACATACCAAAATCCCCACCCACACACTCAAGCACACTAACACACACACCCTCACATACCCCTACTCCCTCACACACGTCACATACCGACACCACCACCCACACACCCCAACACACACTCACACACCACTACTCCCTCACACACGTCACATACCAACACACCCACCCACACACTCAAACACAAACTCACATTCACACCCTCATATACCCGTTATCCCTCAGACACACCTCACAGAGCAAACACCCACCCACACACACACACACCCACACCCACACCCACACCACAACCACAACCACACCCACACCTACACCCACACCCCCACCCACACTCATACCCGCAACCACACCCACACCCACAGCTCACATACCAACACCCACACCCTCACCCACACCCACACCCACACCCACACCCACAACTCACATACCAACACACCCACACCTCACATACCCACACACCCACACACCCCACACCCCACACCCCACACACCCACACACCAGTCACGTATCCCCACCACACACACTCAGCTCCTCGTCAATAGATACTCAGCCTGCACGCTGACCTTGCGATTTGACCTTGGGGTGAGGGAGTTCAAGGAGACCGGAAGCGGAAGCAGATCTTGCCAATGACATTGAGTGGATATCAGTCACCGTCAGTATAAACAAGGTGTTTTGTTCACCGTTCGGCAGTCTTCGACTGTCAGCCCACACTCCCATCTATCAATATATTTTCTCATTTGGGGGGGGGGGGGGGGGGGGGGGAGAGAGAAGGGCGATAACCCCCGCAACAACCCTCCCCGAAAAACCACAAATCCCTTGAAGACTTACTGTGGATTATTTGCTCCTTCGTGCACACAGTGTTCCTTCCTACTTTAAGTTAGTTAATAAGGTGCTTTTGTTTTTTAATATTCAGTTTTGCAGACTGATTTAAAACTAATAATAATTACTACCAATCTTCCTACTCTTTCTACTCTTCAGTCTTGCTAATCTTGCTAATATTGCTAATATTACTAATATTACTAATATTACTAATATTACTAATATTACTAATATTACTGTCGTGGGGGTGATGAAAATGGGAAATATTGCGCCTAGAGCGGGACTCGAACCCACATCTCTTTGCATTCCGGGCCAGTGTGCTAACCATTACACCACCTAGGCTCCCTGATATCAACACACTCCCCACGCCTACCTGTCTATGTGGTTACTTGCCTGAGAGGTCAGTGCAGACCACTACACTCGTCCCTCTGGAATTGTAAGTCTTGTAATGCTTACAATTACATACATACAGGCAATGCACTAACACATACATACACAGGGTAGGTTCAACAACCATAGAGCGCAAAGCTTGTACAGGATCCTGATCACGGCAACCAGTGTCGTGGGGGTGATGAAAATGGGAAATATTGTGCCTAGAGTAGGATTCGAACCCACATCTCTTTGCATTCCGGGCCAGTGTGCTAACCATTACACCACCTAGGCTCCCTGATATCAACACACTCCCCACGCCTACCTGTCTATGTGGTTACTTGCCTGAGAGGTCAGTGCAGACCACTACATTACTAATATTACTATTATTACTAATATTACCAATATTACTAATATTACCAATATTACCAATATTACCAATATTAGTAATATTACTAATATTACTAATATTAAATATTGCTAATATTACTAAAATTATTAATATTACTAATATTTCTAATATTACTAATATTACTAGTATTACTAATATGAGTAATATCGCTAATATTACTAATATCACTAAGATCACTAATATTAATAATATAACTAATATTACTCATATCAATAATGTGAATAATATTAATAATAATACTAATACTACTAACACTACTAATATTACTAGCACTACTAATATTACGAATATTACGAATATTACTAACATTTATAGAAGTAATTAAATTCCCGTGTGCCCTGATTATTAGCCATGTCCTTTGTATGGCCCCTGCCCTATTATTGACCCTGCCCTTATTACAGACCATGACCTTATTATCAGCCGTGTACTCATTATTGGTCCTGCCCTTATTACAGACCATGACCTTATTATCAGCCGTGTACTCATTATTGGTCCTGCCCTGTTATGGACTGTGCTCGTTATCGACCCTGACCTATTATGGACCCTGCCCTTATTAGTAGACACTGCCCTTATTATTGACCATGCCCTCATTATTGGCCTGTCCTATTATCGGTCATGTCCTTATTATTGGTTGTGTCTTTATCATAAGGCATGACCCTATTATTGGGTATGTCCTAGTTATCAGTCACGTCCCAATTATCAGTCCTGCCCAATTACCAGTCATGTCCTTGTTATCAGTCATGTCATTATTATTGGTCATCTCCTTATTATCGATCATTTCCTTATTATCGGTGATGTCCTTATTATCAGTCAAGTCCTTATTATACCGACCCACCCGCGGGGAGGCTAATGACTAACACGCGTATAGATAGATAATTGAATTGAATATACATAAACAATACCCACAGATGATTTCGCCAAAATCCAACAACCGGAAACGGAAATAGGCCTCTATGGGCGCCGCCATTTGTAAACTCGTGTTGAATAACATGATAATCCAAATCCAGCAAACGGAAACGGAAATCGCTCTTCAAACTTCGGTAAGGAGCAAGCAGGATGGACGACAGCGATTGGTTAATAATTATACTGTCATTCAGAAAAAAAATAACACGCTCATTACATATGCAAAAACATATTTCTAGCCAATCAGAAGGCAGTTATTTGGAGCGATGTAATTGGGTCGACCAATAGAAAACGGAGATCGGCGTCACAGGAAAATGGAGCCCGCTATGACGGCGATCGGCGAGTTTGGCGCACCTAAATAATATATCAAAACAACTGCCCACTGCCATAGACTTTGCCGATATGTGCAGTTCAAAACTTAGTTTATTCAAAATTAAAAGAAATAAATCACAATTTGGCGTAAACATGGATGCACAAATGAAATATTAATAGCTTACTCCGCGGAAACGACAGCTGTACTGATGTGGCACCCGAGTTGATAGAATTTCAAATCGAACACCGCGAGTGGAGTAAAACAAATATCATAAAATACTTTGCTGTAGTTATATCGGTGGGTCGATCCTAAGCATTGCTTATTCATATTAGGTCATGTCCTTATTATCGGTAATTTACTTATTATCAGTCATGTCCTTATTATTGGTCATGTCCTTATTATCGGTCATGCCCATATTATCGGTCATGTCCTTATTATCGATCATTTCCTTATTATCAGTCATGTCCTTATTATCAGTCATATCCATATTATCCGTCATGTCTTTATTATCAGTCAAGTCCTTATTATTGGTAATGTCCTTATTATCGGTCATTTCCTTATTGTCGGTCAAGTCCTAATTATCAGTCTTGTCATTATTATCGGTCATGGCTTTATTATCGTTCCCTTCCCTTTTTATCGTCCCCTGCCCTTATTATCGTTCACATCCCTTATTATCGTCCCCTGCCCTTATTATCGTCCCCTGCCCTTATTATCGCCCCATGTCTTTATTATCGCCCAAGCCGATTATTATCTCCATTCCTCCTATTATTGCCCCCTGGCCGTGCAAGTACCCTGATACTGTATACAACCAATCCCGCTCCACCCCTATTCAGTCAGAGTATCATTTTTGTTGGCATTGTGTGCGCGTGGGTGAGGGTGGGGTGGGGTGGGGGGCTCTGAGAGGGGTGGGGGCGGGGGATTTGAGAAGAACAGGGGGCAGTTAAGGAGGAAGAGTTCAAAAGAGTATCCCATTTTGTGCTAAGCGTCTCCGCCCACTTCTCCCTCCACCCTTAGGCGGGGAGGGGGGGGGGGGGGCAATGAGCGCCATCTTAGTTCAGCGGCGATCTTGTTAATGATTCGCCATAAATCTGTGTGTCCCCATATTTAAAACTTAACCAAATTTGTTCTGAAGCCAAAAATCCTTACTGAACACGCCAAACCTAAATCATTGGCGTGGTTTAAAAAGGACTTTGCTTTAGAAAAATGTTTACTTTATTATACAAAAATGTTAGTGACAATCCCCCTCAATCCCTCCCCCTATTGAGTTATTTCCATTTATTCCTGTTTCTTTATTAAAAAGAAATGTCATTAGTGAAATTCCCCCATCCGTCCCTCCCTCCGTTGAGTTATTCTCATTTATTCCCCTTTCTTTATTAAAAAGAAATATTGTTTATGAGCATCCCCTCCGTCCGCCGAATTGAATTGTCCTCATTTTATTCCTTTTTTTGTATGTGACATATTTGTAATGTTGGTTCATACGTTCGGTGAATTGTTGGTAAGTCTGCCCGCAGGTGCGTTAATCCGCTAGGGCGGCCTGCGGGCAGGGCAGGTCGGCAGGTCGGCAGGTTCATGTTTTCACCTGGCGGTGGCGAGGCGAACAATACCCGCATTAAAAGATGGATTTTACTGTGGATGGGTCAGGCGTTCGGCAACCTGGCTTACTAACAGTTCAACGGAGCGGTAATGTGCGCGTAATCTTTAGTTTACCGCAACAATGTCCCCAGCTCTGCCAATTTGGATTTCCACCTCTGTGTATAACTTACAGCGTCATCAAAGGCTGGTTGCTCTCATACCATGTCTATGTGGTGTGGGAGGTTAAAAATCCCTTGGGTCAGTAAAAGTGGAGGCTCGGGCTTTCTATCGACCAGCAGTGGAATGAGGAAGACCAGTCGTCTATGACTGAAATTTCCCCTGCTTAAACAACTAATGGACCAAAAAAAAACACAACAAAAACAAGCTTTGTTTGTTTCTTGTTGCTTTGCATCCTAGCAACATATTAGGTCATATACCGGGCGCGGTAGTAGAATATCTAGAGCGCAGTCCTCCCGTGCGGGAGATCGGGAGTTCAATTCCTGGTCGAGTCAATACAAAATTGATACTTGTCACTTCCTAGCTTGGCGCTCAATGATAGGCGAGAGACTGCTTAACACAGTGTCAAGATAATGTGACTGAGTGGGATATCGGGTCATGGTGCTGGCAGCCTGATTCACAAGTGGGGTAGCACAGAAACTCAAAATCATTGGACTATGCACCTTTAAAGCAAGCATTAAAAGCAGCATAGTCTGATGAAATCATCAATGATTCTAAACCGAAACACTGACCTAGATTTGATTTGACACATCAAACTTAGATATGCGTGCACTCATTCAACACTTATTGAAGGTGTGTGCTCCCATGTGGTGTTGTGTCGAAAGAAGGCAACCAAAGCCTATCGTGTCAAGCATTTTAGTAAACACCTGGAAATAAAAATTGCATAGTCCGATGGTTTTAGCTTTCTGTAATTTTCTGAGATACAGATATAGGTTGATCGTTATAATCTACCTTACTTTAGTTTGAAATAACTAAATATAAAATGGGTAATTTTTTTTAGATATTTGAAAAGCAAATGTGCCAAATTAATGTTGGCAAGCACACCAAAACTCTGACACCATAGGCTTCTGCAGTAACAGATTCAATTAAATTGCCTCAGTATTCCCTTCTATGTGGCAACAAATGCTTAATAGATGCACTAGTAGATAAGTTAGATATGTATAATAAAATGTAGATAATTGTTTTGGTTTGGAAAATGTGATGTTTTCATCGGACTATGCCGCTTTAATCCAACCAATATCTAAAGTGGCTAAGTTTTATTGGGCAACCAATAGGAATAACAAAATTCGTTGTTTATTTGTTAGTACGACCTATAACAAATAGTGTATTTTTAGTAACCCAACCAACACCAACAAGTTGTTTCCATCTGTTAATAATACACAACCAACATGAAAGGGGCTGCATTTTGTTAGTGCCACCTAGAAGTATCACAAAAATGGCTACATTTAGTTAATGCCGCCTATGAGCATAACAAAAGTAGCTACATTTTGTTAGTGCCACCTATAAGTATCCCAAAAGTGGCTACATTTTGTTAGTGCCACCTATAAGTATACCAAAAGTGGCTACATTTTGTTAGTGCCAACTATGAGCATAACAAAGGTCCATGCATTTTGTTAGTGCCACCTATAAGTATACTAAACATGGCTACATTTGGTTAGTACCACCTATAATTATACTAATAGTGGCTACATTTTGCTAGTGCCAACTATAAGAATAGCAAAAGTGGCTAGATTTAATTAGCGCCACCTAAAAGTATAACAAAAGTGGCTACATTTTGATAGTATGACCTATAAATATAACAAAAGTGGTTACATTTTGTTAGTGCCACCTATACATATAACAAAGTGGTTACATGTTGTTAGTGCCACCTATAAGTATTTACAAAAGTGGCTGCGTTTTGTTAGTGCCACCTATAACTTAAGTATGACAAAAGTGTCTACATTTTGTTAGCGCCACCTATAGAAATGTTGCAGCTTCTTGTTACCAGCACTTGCTGCGTTCGATCGGCCCCGTTTCGCGCCTCACTTCCGCTGCCCGCCGGCGCATGCGCGATGCGTTGGTTCCGGCGCGTCGGAGCGGAATGGCGGCGGAATGTAGCGACCCGAGACCCGGGCGCCAAGCCGCCCCTCGGCGCCCCTCGGCGCCCCGTGTTGGCACCACTCGAGGCGGGAGGGAGGGAGGGGGGGGGGGGAGAAGCGCCGGTAATCACTCACCATTGTTGTGTCGCGAGAGACTGCACCTGATCCGAGATGAGCCAAGTAGGGCCGAGCCGACCCGAGCTGAACCAGAGCCGAGCCAAGCCCAGCCCGGCCGAGATGTAGCGAACCCGAGCCCAGCCCAGCCCAGCCGACCTAACGCGAACCGCCCCGAACCAGCACGACAGCCCGACTAACTAGGACTCAGATAGACCGACATACAGACAGACTGAGAGACTGAGAGACTGAGAGACTGAGAGAATGACTGACTGAATGATTGTATGACAGACTGCCAGACTGCCAGACTGACAGATTGCCAGACTGACTGACATACTGACAGACTGACAGACTGACAGACTGACAGACTGACATACTGACAGACTGACAGACTGACTGACTGACTGACTGACATACTGACATATTGACAGACTGACATACTGACATACTGACAGACTGACAGACTGACAGACTGACATACTGACATACTAATAGACTGACAGACTGAAAGACTGACATACTAATAGACTGACTGACAGACTGATAGAGTGAGTGACAGACTGACAGACTGACAGACCGGCAGACCGGCAAACTGGCAGACTGAGAGACTGAGAGACCAAAGTAAGAATCATACAGTGCATTCTGTAATATGCCACAACAAGAATCGGACCGAATCTTGTGTAATCGGCCACAAGAATCGGACCAGTCTTGTGTAATCGTCCACAACAAGAATCTGACCCTGTCTTGTGTAATTGGCCAAAACAAGAATTGGGCCATATGTTGTGTAATCGGCTACAACAAGAATCGGACCTTGTCTTGCGTAATCGGCTACAACCAGAATCGGCCCCTGTCTTGTGTAATCGTCCACAACCAGAATCAGGCCACATATTGTGTAATCGGCCAAAACAAAAATCGGGCCGTGTATTGTGTAGTCGGCAACAACAAGAATCAGGCCCCGTCTTGTGTAATCGGCCAAAACAAAAATCGCGCCCCATCTTGTGTAACCGACCACACCCAAAAGTCGGGCCCTGTCTGGTGCGTTCGGCGCAGTCGGAGCCGGGCATCCTCCCGCTGTCACATGAAGTCTGTGCCCGCCAGTGAATGTCAGTGTCAAGTATAGCTGTCAGTGTCAGGTAATCGCCTCGCAGTCCAAGCCGGATAGAGTTGTGACGTTCATTCAGAACCCGCGAGATGTCCTTATTAAAGCGACGCATGAGAGCATTTCAGTGGAAGGAGTAGATGGGGGTCTCGGGGTGGGGGTGGGGGGTGGGGGGGGGGATGGGGCAGATACAGTTTCCCTGTTTGTAAGAGGTGCATTTGTCTGGTTTTACTAAAACATCCATGACGCTCCTCCTACCTGCGGAGATCCAATTAGCCAACATTGTGCCGCTAAGTCGGTGAGGCATGGCTGTGGGCTTTAGTCACGTAAAGAAAGCAAAAACGAAAATGAGGCTCAGGTGGAAAACTGAGAACAACAATTCCCGTCGAAAAGGTCTGAACCAATACTGAGCACATCACCATTTTACAAAGCGTTGGAATCCTGGGGCCGTATGCAGGAGTCAGTGTTAGCGGGTTTTGGTGTTAGAGCCTGTTACCGTTTAGCTATTACCGAAACCGGGAACTGTGTCAAGTCGTATGCAGGAGCGCGTAACACTAACATTTTAGCTAAACGTGAAATTATTTATAGATTTGGGAAATCCCTCTGCGTTTGTAGCCAGATATTAGGCTCAAATCTACTGAATGCGATCATATTTAACAGAATTACATACGCAATAAGTGAAATTTGACCAATTTAACCCTAAATCCGAAGCATTATTAAGGTTACCGCCGTATTGGCGGCGATATTAATAGTTATATTTTCGAATCGACGAGCGTAAAGTAAACAAATCGCCGCCGCCGCCAGTATGGAACGCAGCGGCGGCGGCGATTTGTTTACATTACGTTCGTCGATTCGAAAATATAACTAGTAATATCGCCGCCAATGCGGCGGTAGCCTTAAGGAAGGTTCGAATTTAGGGTTAATTTGAATAAATTTCACTTATTGCGTATCTAATTCTGTTAAATATGGTCGCATTGAATAGATTTGGGCCTAATAAATTCGCTAAACCTGATATTTTTTAGGGTTAAGGTAACACCGGTTAAGCCTTTGGTGTTAGGCCTAACACTGACTCGTGCATACCATTTTTTCGCCGCTAACCCGGAATTCCCGACAAAGACCGTTTTGCCACCCTAACACTGACTCCTGCATACGGCCCCAGATGTGTAAATATGGTGCGTTGATATAAAATTGTCTGGCTTTACTCAAATATCCACGCTGCTTGCTCCTCTTACCTGGATAGATCCAATTAGCCAACATTGCATCGCTAAGTCAGTGAGGCATGGCTGTGGACTTTATTCACGTGAAGAAAACGAAAATGAAAATGAGGCTGAGGCTGAAAACTGAGGAAAAAAATATGCCGGTCGAAAATGTTTGAACCAATACCGATGGATACAGTTTCCCTGTTTGTAAGAGGTGCGGTTTACTCCACACGCCTCCTCCTACCTGCGTAGATCCAATTAGCCTCCATTGTGCCGCTAACTCGGTGAGGCATGGCTGTGGGCTTTATTCCTGCGAAGAAAGCGAAAACGAAAATGAGGCTCGCGCGCACAACTGAAACAAAATATGCTGGTCGAAAATGTGTGAACTAATACCGAGCGTGTGAGCATTTTGCAAAGTGTTGAAACTGTGGTGTTAAAATATGGTGCGTTGATATAAAATAGTGATGTCTTTGCATTTGGGATGTGCTGTCACTATATTGGACAGAATAGCTGAGTTGAAGGTGGTCATGCTGGCGTGAAAATTGTTATTGAAGACAGGGAATTTTAATCGGAGACTATTGCGGTAGTTGGTGACTGTGCTTTTTTATGGCTTATTTTGATTGATTGATTTGATTGATTGATTGATTGGTGGTTTCTTTAAGCCATGTAGGCAGCATAGTCCATATTCACGGCGAGAATCTGATGGCTTGTAGTGCGCACCAATTATCTCGTCACATCCACCGACTAGAGACCTTTATTTGTCATTTGTTTGTTTGTTGGGGTTTTAATTCTTAGCCACATCCATCCGGTGGCCCAATCGGCAGAGCGTGGGCCTCGCATGTGGAAGGTCGGGAGTTCGGTTCCAGATCGAGTCAAACCAATGACTTTAAAATTGGTACTTGTCTCTTCCTAGCCTGGCACTCGGAGTTAATAGGATAGGGCAAGGACTGGTTAGCTCAGTGTCTGGATAATGTGACTGAGTGGGACATCGGGTCATGGTGCCGGCAGCCTGATTTCCCAGTGGGGCAGCACTATAAAGTCACAATGAGTGTGCACTGTCACAAGTCGGTACCCGTCCTGACATGACCTAAGATGTTGCTAGGACGTAAAACAACAACAACAAACAGTGTAACAGTGCACTCTCATGGCGACTTTATAAAAACTGACAAATCCATTTTTGTTGTTTTTGTGTAAAAGAGAAAATATTGTTGTGATTTCCAGTTAACATCTAGCAATTTCATATTAGGTAGAACATTATGTAATTTACAGATTAACTTACAGATCCTCTTCTGGCTGATGTAGGCCCTAATGGGCCTCCAATGCCAGCTTGTTATGGCAAAAAATGAACTCCTTTGCACACATATGTGGGTCGACAGTGCCCTGAAATGATATAATTGTGGGTGTCCTCTCCAATGTCTATTCAGCCTTCTCTCAAATGCTTCTACCATTGGTGCATCAACCACCTGGTCTGGGAGACTGTTCCATGGATCTGTCACTCAAAAGAAAAATGATGGTTTCCTGACCTGAAGTCTAGGCCTCTCCTTGAAGATCTTATACCGCTGGCCTCTGGTGTTACTCTTTGTTCTGAGGTTGAACAAACCTGTTGTTACATCACTGTCATTATATAGGGGATGTGAGAGCTTCTACAAAATAGAAAACAGATTTGATTATCAGCATGATGGCAGCTTCCTCTCAAAAGTGATATTCATGGTTTCATTTCGGCCCAGATGGCATTTGTCGGTTTTAGCGTCTAGAGCAATTTCACGATAAGACCTATATTTTTAATTCAGGTTGTGCCTATAAGCACCTGCATCCTGTTGATCAAACTTGGTCAGGTTCTTGGCACGCATTTTTTCTAATTGACAATTGCTGCGACAATGTTTCAGCAAATATTTCACATCGAGATAAAATCCCACTTTGTGTATGAGGATACTTGTGTATTCACCGCCTCGCTGATGTTGTTTACCATGTTATGGGGCTGTCACAATACGACGCTTCTCACCGACGACCCGTCAACATGTGGTGATTTTGGGCGATAATTAGGGAAACGGGGACACAAGCTGGGGGCGCGTTATGCGCGCGTCGGTACACGTCGGTACACTATCCTTGACGTTGATGGTCGGCACAGAACGCCGGCGTGCGTTGGCGGTCGGCCAAGGTTTTAAGCATGTCAAAAAAAAAACAACGACCGGCAGCGCGCGCAAATATATGGGTAAGGACGTTAGGAGGATGTTAGGCGGTCGTCGAGCTCCGTTGGACGTGCCGGAATAACATTATGGGAACGCTAGGCAGACACCGTGCGTGCGGGAGAGTCGTTCCCACCCGTTGCGGCAAACTGGGGCATTGTTGTTTTATGCCCTAGCAACATTTAAGGTTATATGAAAACGTCGCACCAAACTTTTTTTTTTTCCCCAACGCGTCGACACACGTTGGCCATGGGCTACTAACACGCTGCGCTGATGCCGAACTTTGCCCCCAAACCGCTTAAAATTTTATTTTCAATGCTGATGGGTCGCCAGTGGAAGCATCGTACTTTCGTAGTATGACAGCCCCATTAGCTGTAGCTGTGACCTGGCATGCTGCGTCACAGCTTCAGTCCTTACTCAGGGACCAGCGTAATGCCTGGTACACACCTACCGTTTGTGCGCACCCACCTACCGTATACGATCTAAAACTGCCCGTTTCGCACACAAAAATCGCTAGGTGTGCACTCCCTGCGCACACCTAGCGATTGCGATTCGCACATAAAACCTCAGTTTTAGGGCTAAAACCGGCCGATTACGATTGCGATTCGCAATTCAAAAAACGAATCGGCCCGTTTTCAGTTTTAAGCGGGTCGGGTCGAGTCGCACAGTTTTAGTGCGTGAATCCTATACGGTAGGTGTGTACTAGACGTAACTTGGAACACACGTATTGAAACGTCTGACTGATTACGGTAACATATTGTTAAAGTTGCATAGTCTGATAGTTTTGACTTCCGGTCATTTTTGTAGATGAATGTATTAGGTTGATCGTTGTAATCTACCTTACTTTAGTTTGAAGTAACTTTTATTTTAAATGGCTAACTTTTGAGATATTTGAAGTGTAAACATGCCAAATTAATTTGGCCAAGAATGCCAAAACTCTGACCCCATAGGCTTCTGCAGTAACAGGTTCTGTTAAATTGCTTCAGTGTTCCCTTCTATGGGGTGACAAAGGTTTGATAAGTGCACCAGTATCTAACTTAGGCACCTAGAATACAATCTAGATGAGTGGTTTTGAATTTCTTTGTTGTTTTCATCAGACTTTGCAGCTTTAATTACAAAAGAATTTGTTTTATTTATTCACGATGCAACGTCCTTGAGAAATAAAAGCCATCAAAAGATAATTAGATTTTTTTGAACGAAATGATCTTCTCTGCACAGTTGATTCCCGTAAATTTTCAGTCTAATGGCTGGCGCACACCTCCCGTTTACGATTCGTGCGCTAAAACTTACTGCGACTCGTGACCCGTTTACGACTTAAATCTGGCCGATTCATTTTTCGAATCTTATAAGATTCCAGTTTTAAGCCCTAAAACTGAGTTTGAAGTCGCAAATCGCAAGGCTCTTGTGTGCGCGGGGGTCGCACACCTAACGACTAACACCCAGTTTTATGCACGAAATGGGCAGTTTTAGGTCGTAAACGGGAGGTGTGCGCCAGCTATAAGAACAAGAAAATAAAGATTTTGAACATTATATAATAACTCTGGATGATTTAGTTTGCACAGTTAATTCCAGTAAATTGTCATTCTAAAGGCCCGGTCACATACACATTAGTAGACACAGGTGAATGTAGTGGAGGCTAACGTAGTTGAACGTAGTTGAACGTAGTTGAACGTAGTTGAACGTGGTTGAACGTAGTTGAACGTAGTTGAACGTAGTCGAACGTAGTTGAGCGTAGTTGAACGTGGATGAACGTAGTTGAACATAGTTGAATGTAGTTGAACATAGTTGAACGTAGTTGAACGTAGTTGAATGTAGTTGAGTATAGTTGAACGTAGTTGAATGTAGTTGAATGTAGTTGAATGTAGTTGAGCATAGTTGAACGTAGTTGAACGTAGTTGAATGTAGTTGAACGTAGTTGAACGTAGTTGAACGTAGTTGAATGTAGTTGAACATAGTTGAACGTAGTTGAATGTAGTTGAACATAGTTGAAAGTAGTTGAACATAGTTGAATGTAGTTGAGCATAGTTGAACGTAGTTGAACATAGTTGAATGTAGTTGAACGTAGTTGAACATAGTTGAATGTAGTTGAACATAGTTGAACGTAGTTGAATGTAGTTGAATGTAGTTGAACATAGTTGAACATATTTGAACGTAGTTGAATGTAGTTGAACATAGTTGAACGTAGTTGAACATAGTTGAATGTAGTTGAGCATAGTTGAACATAATTGAACGTAGTTGAATGTAGTTGAACGTAGTTGAATGTAGTTAAATGTAGTTGAACATAGTTGAACATAGTTGAACGTAGTTGAATGTAGTTGAACATAGTTGAACGTAGTTGAACGTAGTTGAATGTAGTTGATCATAGTTGAACGTAGTTGAACGTAGTTGAATGTAGTTGAACATAGTTGAACGTAGTTGAACGTAGTTGAACATAGTTGAACATACTGGAGAAGTAGAGAGGCCGATATGTTCAACTACATTCAACTATATTCAACTACCTTAGCCTCCACTACGTTCAACTGCATCCACTAACGTGTATGTGACCGGGCCTTCAGAATGAGAACATAAACCATTGAATATTAAATAATAACTCTGGACGGAACTCTTAAATAGTACAACAATTACATTTATTATAATTCCGCTCTATAACTTGGGTAGGAAAACATCACAACATTTTCATTATTTTGGCATAATTCGTGTAATTTACCTTCGACGTAAATAAGAAATATACCTTGTAGGTTTACTCCACACTCAGATCACGTCAGAGCGTGAGCACACAGGGCTAAGTGACGTGGCACTCACGTGACGTAACAGAACATGACGTCGCCATGACGACACGGCTAAAGAACCAACGCTGCTGCAAACCGGATGCAGTGACCGAATCGGTAGAGCGCGGACCTCGCGAGCGGGAGATCGGCAGTTCGGTTCTCGGTCGAGTCAAACCAATGACTTACAAAATTGATACTTGTCATTTCCTAGCCTGGCGCTTGGCAATAATAGGATAGGGCAAGGATTGGTTGGTTCAGTATCCGGATAATGTGACTGAGTGGGATATCGCATCATTGTGCTGGCGGCCTGATTCCCCAGTGGGGCAGCATTATGAAATGGCCATGAGTGCTGATGGTCACACGTCAATACCTGTCCTGATACGACTTTATATGTTGCCAGGGTGTAAAGCTCCAACAAACAACCACCGGTGCTGCCATCTGGCGGTGATTTGCGACAGTGTACCGCAGTTACTTCCGGTATGGTTACCAAACACAATAGCGTCATAATCCCACACATGTATAGCAACATCTATAATTACTGAATTTGTATAATTTCATGGACGTAAGTGTCTCAAATATATTTATTAAAAACATATGTCAGGTTTATTGGTATAATATCCTTTACTTTATTTTGACATAATGCTTAGCTTAATGGGTAAACTTTGAATATAGTTGAAGTGAAAACATACCAAAATTAATCTCGAAATTCCTATAAGAAATCAATCTAAAGCCATTGCGAATCCTATTGATCAGCTATCGAGGACCCATATATCAATAGTTGATATCCGCTTAAAGATTTAACCATTTGTTTGTTTGACGCTTTCATCCTAGCAACATCTAAGGTCATATCAGGATGGGTACTGGCTTGTGACAGTGCACACTCATGGCGATTTTATTGTGCTGCCCCACTGGGAGACCAGCCCAACAGCACCATGACCTGATATCCCACTCAGTCACATTATCCTGATGTAAAATATTCCAATTTACGGCATAGGGGTGAATGCAAATGTTCTATTACTGATCGGTGTATGTGACCAGGCGCATGTATGTATATATGTATGGGTTGGTGGTGCCTGAGTGGGATGTAAATAGACACAGTGGTGCTGGCAGGTCTGGGTGTGAGGGTGCTCAGGGCCTACCCCCTCTGCAGGGTAGGATTACCACACTCAGGGTCAAGGTTGGTGGTGGCCAGGGGGGCCACACAGCATGGTGGTGGTGGGCAGACCACTGGTATCCATGGGGACCAGGAATGCTGGATCCCTGCTTGTTTCCCATTGGGGGTAAGGGGTGGGGTGATACTCGACACTGAATCCATGTACCATATAAATATTAAACCAGAGGGATTGACTCTCTCTCCTTCTTTGCACTTTATACTCTTCCTTTCTCTTTGTATATATTGATTTCACCATAGCCTGTGTACACAGCCACAAATTCGAGCCATAGCCTTTACACTGATATTGAGGTAAGTCATTGGTTTGACTCGACCGAGATTGAAACTCCTAACCTTCCGCCATGAAAGCCTGCTCTCTACCAATTCTGCTACCGTGTCCGCACACCACTGGATATATAAAAATTGGATATATATGTTTTGGTTTAGAAAATGTGATGCTTTCATCGGACTAAGAAGTTTTGTTTTCAATCTGAATTTCATTTTACCATAAAATATGGCAAGGTGTTTTTGCTTGGCATTGCCATAGCGGGGTAATCTTCTTGCCTGTACAACCCAAATGCATCTCTCCAAATAAACAATAAAACAATGACTAGAAATGGTTCTTGCAATAATGCTCCGCTCAAAGCCCCGTTGTTATAGCTGCTATAGTGAGGGCACTGCAAGAATTGTCATGATTGACAATCTGTCAGAGATTAATTTGAAATTGATTATACAATAAACCATAGGATATTTTGTAGTTGCATCTCCAAAGGGAGTAATCTTCTTGCCTGAACACCCAAATTAACAATAAAACAATGACTAGAAATGGTTGTGGAAATGCTCTGTTCAAAGCTCCGTCGCTATAGCTTCTATATTGAGGCCACTAGAAGAATGTAGTAATTGACAATTTGTCAGAGATTACAACTGACAGACCTTGTTTACCTCAGATAGCCTGCATGCAGCCCCTCTCGATATATGACAGATTGGGTTTCTCAGATGCACAGTGGTCTGGTTGCTAAGCAGTCTTCTAAAAGAGGGCGGTTCGTTTTAATGTTGTCAGAGCGCCTGTTCTACATGGTCTGTTCTACATCTAGTGTCAGAGCATCTGTTCTATGTGGTCTGTTCTACATCTAGTGTCAGAACATCTGTTCTACATGGTGTGTTCTACATCTGGTGTCAGAGCATCTGTTCTACATGGTGTGTTCTACATCTAGTGTCAGAGCATCTGTTCTACATGGTCTGTTCTACATCTAGTGTCAGAGCATCTGTTCTATGTGGTCTGTTATACATCTAGTGTCAGAGCATCTGTTCTACATGGTCTGTTCTACATCTAGTGTCAGTGCATCTGTTCTACATGGTGTGTTCTACATCTAGTGTCAGAGCATCTGTTCTAGGTGGTCTGTTCTACATCTAGTGTCAGAACATCTGTTCTACATGGTCTGTTCTACATCTAGTGTCAGAGCATCTGTTCTACATGGTGTGTTCTACATCTAGTGTCAGAGCATCTGTTCTACATGGTCTGGTCTACATCTAGTGTCAGTGCATCTGTTCTACATGGTTTGTTCTACATCTAGTGTCAGAGCATCTGTTCTACATGGTCTGTTCTACATCTAGTGTCAGAGCATCTGTTCTACATGGTGTGTTCTACATCTAGTGTCAGTGCATCTGTTCTACATGGTCTGTTCTACATCTAGTGTCAGAACATCTGTTCTACATGGTCTGTTCTACATCTAGTGTCAGAGCATCTGTTCTACATGGTCTGTTCTACATCTAGTGTCAGAGCATCTGTTCTACATGGTCTGTTCTACGTCTAGTTTCAGTGCATCGGTTGTACATGGTGTGTTCTACATCTAGCGTCAGAGCATCTTTTCTATGTGCTCTGTTATATATCTAGTGTCAGGTCATCTTTTCCTCATGATATGTTCTAGATTTAGTGTCAGATAATCTGTTCTACATGGTTTATTCTGCAACTAGTGTCAGAGCGTCTGTTCTACATGATATGTTCTAGATCTTGTGTCAGATGATCTGTTCTATATCTAATTGTCAGAGCATCTGTTCTACATCGTGTCTTCTACATTTAGTTTCAAAGCATCTGTTCTACATGGTCAGTTCTACATATAGTTGTCAGTGCATCTGTTTTACAGGGTCTGCTCTACAACTATTTTTCAGAGCATATGTTCTGCATCTAATTGTCAGAACATCTGTTCTTCATGGTTTGTTCTAAATCTAGTTGTCAGAGCGTATATTCTACCAAGTACCAGTGCTGTTCTACATCTAGTGTTCGAGCATCTGTTCTACATTACCTGTTCTATACCAGCTGTTCTACATCACCTGTTCTACATCACCTCTGTTAGAGTGTGTCTTCTACAATGGCCCTCTGCTACCGAATCAGCTCAATATCGCCTGTCCTAGTTTCCTCACACATCAATACCTGACACGGTGGCCGAATCGATAGAGCGCAGACCTCCCGTGCGGAAGGTCAGGAGTCTAATACCGGTCAAGTTAAACCAATGACTAACAAAATTGATACTTGTCGCTCCCTAACCAGGTGCTTGCTATTAATTAGATAGGACAAGGACTGGTTGGCTTGGTTTCAGGATAATTTTGACTGAGTGGGATATCGGGCCATGATGCTGGTGGCATGGTCTCCAAGTGGGGCAGCACTAATAATTTGCCATGAGTGCGCACTGTTACAAATCAGTACTCGCCCTGATACAACCTTAAATGTTACCAGGGCGTAAAACTCCAATGACCAACGAATCTCTCACATCATATGACGTCACCGACATATGATGTGAGATCATTGTTGAGATCATTAAACCCTGCTGTGTATTTGTTCTACACTTCATAGGGCAGGCAGGATCAAGGTTTGACCTCTCCTCATACAACGCACACAGATAAGAGTGTAGAGGATCAAAAGGCTGATAAGAACACAATCACATCACGAGGAAGATGCATATTGCGAAATTTCCATTACTCATCCCAACTTTATTTTAACTTCAAACTTCCTTTACTTTTTCTTTTCCTTGAAGATTTATACTGCCTATCATGGATAAGTCTGAATAGACTTGTTTTCACCATTGGACAGTTTGTTGATAGAAAGCCCGAGCCTAAACTTGTACCGACCCAAGGGATTTGTAATCACCCACACCACATAGAGATGGTATGAGAGCAACTGGCCTTTGATAATGCTGTTAGTTATACACAGCGGTCAACATTCAAATTGGCATAGGTGAGGGCATGGGGAATCGAACCACGACCATGGTCAGATTAGAAAAAAAGTCAGTCACTCTAACCACTCCGCGACAGAGAACAGGCTTTGCGTGTGGAAGGTCGAGAGTTTTGGTTCCCAGTCGAGTCAAACTAATGACTTCTAAAATTTATACTTGTCGCTTCTTAGCCTGGTGATCAGCATTAATAGGATCGGGCAAGGACTAGTTAGCTCAGTGTCAGGATAATGTGACTGAGTGGGATATCAGGTCATGGTGGCAGCAGCCTGATTTCCCAGTGGGACAGCACTTTAAAATTACCATCAGTGTGCATGTTCACGACCTGATATGACCTGAGATGTTGCCAGGATGTAAAACTCCAACAACCAATCTAATTGTTTACCGCCACTGCTCAAACTAACCTCTATTTTCTTTTCCAACCTGCCTTCAGACTTCTATTCTGCACTACTTAAAGTTGCAGAGTCCAATGGTTTTGAGATTTTCGGAGATAAATACATTAGATTGATCTACCGCTATAATCTACCAGACATTGGCTTGAAGTAATTTGGATTTAAAGTTACTAATTTTGGGGATATTTGAAGTATGAGAATATAAAATTAATGTTGGCATTCATGCCAAAACTCTGACATCATAGTCCTACAGTACCCATGTAATAATGACGGGACTCGGCCGTCTGAACCCCAAGCATTACTAGTCTCCACAGGTGTGTTCTGACAACTGTCTGTCAGTTCCCACCTGTCGTTACTCTCAACAACTCATAAGAAATAAAGGAAGACAAGTCATGCGAGATTGACAGTGAAGAGGTTGTGCTTTATTGGCATCAACCCCTGTTCACCTACTGGTGACCGATCACCCTCACTCCTTACCAACTGCCCACACAGATCCTCATGACTATTGCTGGTGTATATTATTATTAGAATCAGTGCCTACAGCCCATTGCACCTGAGTCCAATGGTTGTTGGACACAGCTCAGTGTCTCTAGAATAGCTGTTGCTAGTTTGAGTGTAGAAAGTGGAGTGGGTCTTGTGAGGTCTGTGTGTCAGGTATAAGGAATGCAGGTGACTGGGCTCACACAGCCAGCCAATCAGACACCCTCTACAGGCTGGGTGGGCGACGCTGTAATAGGGGGCAGCTGTCATTCAACACCCGCTGCAGGTGGTGTCCATAATGTGTGCAGGATGGCTGGGGGTGCTTGTCCATCAGTCCCATGGTAACAGGTAGTTGCAGACAGTTACAACAGACATATATCAATGCTTCTCTCCATCAATGCACTCTTTCTGGTACAGGATGGGAACATTTCAATAATTATTAACCGTCTCTTAAGTATGAACATCACATCACAATCTCGGTCGCTATGTGTTATCACATTTCCACATAGGCAGACACAACTACCAACTAACCACTAATTTTCACTAATAACTAACAGGTAACCCCACCCACTGCCTAACTAATCCCATCCTCACTTCACTTCTTCCTCTGGCCTTGGCCGGACTTACTGTGCATACCCGTGAATCTAGAGGGACTGAAGTTCGGATCCTGGTCGAGTCAAACCAATGACTTATAAAATAGGTACCTGTTGCTGCTCGGCGCTTGGCGCTATGAGGACAGGACAGGGACTTGGCACACAGTGTCAGGATACTGTGACTGTTTCGGACATCAGGTCGTGGTCCTGGCCACCTGATTTCCCAGTTGGGCACACTATAAAGTTGCCATGAGTGCGCACTGTCACAAGTCGGTGCATGTCCTGGTATGGCCTAGGGTCTTACTGGGGCGTAAAACTACACCAACCACCCAGCCTCTGCCAGCCCTCTCATAGGACTGTGGTTCGGCTCTTAGGCTGCCTTTTTCCTTCCTCTGCCCCCCTCCCCCGCAATTTCTCTGACCACTACCCATCGGAAGCCAACTCCCGACCACATGGGACTGCTTTTACCGGTGCCCATTCAGTGATGCAGATTTGCAGCCTTCAGTGCACCAATGTGACTGAAAACTCGCCAAAAACAACACATAGGCACTTATGTCACAAAGCGAATGGGGCACCCATTGCTTCTCTGTTACATAATCCTGGTCCCCACTCCGTCGTCCGAGAATAATAATGTTCTTTGCCAATATATAAATCCGAACCGAAAATCCGTATATTTTTACAGCAGGTTCTATTCAATTGCCTCAGTATTCCCTTCTGTGTGGCAACACTTGTTTAAGTTTGATATGTTGAAACACATTTAGATAATTGTTTTCATTTCGAAAATTTGATGTTTTCATTCAGCTTAAAAGTTCCTCAATTTCTTTTCAAACTTCCTTCTTTTTTATCTGTACTACACAAACTACCTCTATTTTATTTTTCAACCTTTCTTCATCCCCTTCATTCCTTAATTCACCTCCATCTTTGTATATGGATATTTAATTTGGGGCAGATTGGAGCTCTATATGTTTACTGTTGGTGCTGGATTTTCAGACTTGTTTGATATTTTCCATTTTAGTGAGTTTTTAATGAGCCAAACACCATTTTACGTTTAATTTAGTGAGTTTTCAATGAAGCAGACGAGATTTCTTTCCAATTTTGTTGAGTTTTCAATGAGGCAGACGACACTTGACATCTTTGGTTACTTTTCAATGAGGCAGACGACATTTCACTTGTGTCCAATTAGAGTTGAGGGGGACGAGCTGGGGTTTCCATGACTACTGGGTGGGCGAGGTGGAGTGTGGGTGTGGGTGTGGGTGGGGGTGGGGGGTAGAAGTGGGAGGTTGGGGGGTTGGCAGGGGGGGGGGTTGTCGTAGTTCTACAACACAACAATAAACAATTTCCCGCCAACATTCCGAGTAGCAGACACGACACAGCGTCTGAGTAGACGGACCACTGGATCTCCTCACCGATACATACAGGAGGTCATGGGGTTTTTCCTCCCACCAACATCTGAAGTCATATCCAGGTTGGATTGGATTTGAATTAACCACCATAATTACATAGATGGGTGATTTTACTCGGCATCATTTTCTGGGACGTACGGCCAAGCTATTCGCTATGAACTAACTACCGGGCGCGGTGGCCGAATCGGTAGAGCGCAGGCCTCGCATGCGGGAGATCGGGAGTTCGGTTTCTGGTTGAGTCAAACCAATGACTTATAAAATTGATACTTGTGGCTTCTGAGCCAGGCGTTTGGCATTATTAGGATAGGGCAAGGACTGGTTAGTTCAGTCTCAGGATAATGTGACTGTGTGGGATATTTGGTCATGGTGCCAGGGGCCTGATCTCCCAGTGGAACAGTGCTATAAAGTCACCATGAGTGTGCACTGTCACAAGTTGGTACCCGTCATGATATGACCTTAGATGTTGCCAGGACGTAGAACTCCAACAACGAACCAACTATGAACTGAATAGGGATTAAGCAGGTGGCTTATCTGGTGAACTAACATATGTGTTGATATCATTTAGCAGTCTGGCAAATAACATCAAGACAAAGATAACTGTTATGGGCAGCATAAATACACCAGCACACACAACAAGAACAACAAAAAGAGCAAGTTAGAAAATTATGCTGCATGTGCATAGATATAACGGATGGATACCTCCGTATCATAGTGGGTGGGGGTTTTGCCTCCTAGCAACAATACACAATATTCACAATGCATGCGACATCTGACGGCAATGACGAACACTACGGTTGTGGGACCGTTGCCACAGCGCATACAAAAGTATGGAAATTACTAACTTTCAAATGCATGTATGTCAGTCAAAGTTTGGGATATTTTGAAAATTCCAAAAGTATATTGCTTTTGGGTCATTGGAGCTTCCGAGAAATATATTTTCATGTTTGGACCCTTTTGAAAATGTTAGGAGGGTACCAAACTAGTCAGTCACTATTAATACACAATATTCACCACACATGCGACATCTGATGGTGACGACAAACATTATGGTTGTGGGACTGTTGCCACAGCACATGCGTGTGAATATTGTGTATTGATGTTATGTAAAGAATCAATCAGCACCGGTACCTATGGACTCCTGAGAGTGTTGCTTGGTGGCTTTATATTGCTGACATACTAGGATAACACGCCACTAACATATGTGCTATCCAAGAGGGTCTCAATTTCTTTACATTTTCATACAATTGTTATTGTTAATCGACAGGAATAACGCCTGTAAAATGCATGAAACAGTATACTGCTTAGTGTCATGGGGGTGATGGAAATAGGAAATATTGCACCTAGAGCGGGAGTCGAACCCACATCTTTTGGATGCCGGTGTTGCGGTTTCCGAGGCACAGCAGTTTGCCAGGGACATATCCATTCAAATGCCTTGTCAATGGCCGTGAGCAAAATCTTCATACAGAAAAAGTCAAATATCTCTCAAATTACACCACCTAGAAACAAATCGCTTGGTACACATATAGAAAACATGTTTACCAAAAAGATTATATTAAATTGATAAGGTTAGGGTTCTGGATTTCTATTAATTTTGAATAAAACTAACGTTTTGCACTGCGCGTACCGTCAAACTCAAGCCATTGTCAATGGTCGTGAGCAATCTTCATACAGAAAATACAGAAAAACTTAAATATCTCTAAAACCACACCACCTAGAAACAAATTGTTCGGTGCACATATAGAAAACATCTTTACCAATAACATTATATTAAATTTATAAGGTTAGTGATGATGCTGTTCGATGTTGATGCATGCGCAGAAGCGATGTGTCCCTGGCAAACTGGTGTACCTCGGAAACCGCAACACCAGGCCAGTGTGCTAACCATTACACCACCGATTTGTGACTTATGTATAAGTTAGGGCCACGTCTACTCCACGCCACGTCGTGACACCGGCACGTGCCAGGTTGACAGCAGCGTGCCTGCTGTCACAATGCGATCCAACCGATGTCACTGTCAAACTGACAGACTGACAGCTTCCACAGGGTTCACAAGAAGCAGACGACACTGCTATGGTGACCTTTGACCTCCGCGCCTTTACCGTCTGCTTTGTGGAACTACGTACTTGATCTCGCGCCCTCTCGTCTGGTCTCATGACCTCTCGTCTGGTCTCGTGCTCTCTCGTCTGATCTCATGCCCTCTAGTTTGGTCTTGCGGCCTCTTGTCAGGACTCACATTCTCTTGTTTGATCTTGTGGCGTCTCGTCTGGTGTCATGCCTTCTCGTCTGCTCTTGTTCCCTCTCATCTGGTCTCCTGCCCTCTCATCTGGTCTTGTGCCCTCTCGTCTGGTCTCTTGCCCTCTCATCTGATATTTCGCACTCTCGTCTTGGCTCATGCACTCTTGTCTGGTCTCGTGCCCTCTCGTCTCATCTTGTGCCGTCTCATCTGATTTTGTGCCCTCTCATCTGATCTTGTGCCATCTCAGCTGATATTGTGCCATCTCATCTGATCTTGTGCCATCTCCTCTGATAGTGTGCCATCTTGTCTGATCTTGTGCCATCTCGTCTGATCTCGTTCCATCTCATCTGAGCCTGTGCCATCTCATCTGACATTGTGCCATCTCGTTTGATCTTGTGCCATCTCATCTGATCTTGTGTCACATCGTTTGATCTCGTGCCATCCCATTTTGTGCCATCTCATGTGATTTTGTGCCCTGTCGTCTGCTCTTGTGCCATCTCGTCTGATCTCTTGCCATCTCATCTGATCTTGTGCCATCTCTTCTGATCTTGTGCCATCTCGTCTGATCTCATGCCATCTCATCTGACATTGTGCCATCTCATCTGACATTGTGCCATCTCATCTGATCTTGTGCCATCTCGTCTGATCTCGTGCCATCTCATCTGATTTTGTGCCATCTCATCTGATCTTGTGCCCTGTCGTCTGCTCTTGTGCCATCTCGTCTGATCTCTTGCCATCTCATCTGATCTTGTGCCATCTCTTCTGATCTTGTGCCACGTCGTCTAATCATGAGCCATCTCGTGCCCTCTTGTCATGTCTTGTCATGTCTTGTCATGTCTTGTCATGTCTTGTCATGTATTGTCATGTCTTGTCATGTCTTGTCATGTCATGTCTTGTCATGTCTTGTCATGTCTTGTCATGTCTTGTCATGTCTTGTCATGTATTGTCATGTCTTGTCATGTCTTGTCATGTCTTGTCATGTCTTGTCATGTCTTGTCATGTCTTGTCATGTCTTGTCATGTCTTGTCATGTCTTGTCATGTCTTGTCCCCTCTCGTCATTTCGTTTGCCCTCTCGTCTGTTTGTTTGTTTGTTTGTTGTTGTTTTACATCCTAGCAACATCTAAGGTCATATCAGGATGGGTACCGACTTGTGACAGTGCGCACTCATGGTGACTTTATAGTGCTGTCCCACTGGGAAACCAGGCCGCCAGCACCATGACCTGGTATCCCACTCAGTCACATTATCCTGACACTGAGCACACCAGTCCTTGCCCTATCCTAATAATGCCGAGCGCCTGGCTAGGAAGCAACAAGTATCAATTTTAAAGTCATTGGTTTGACTCGACCGGTACTCGAACCCACGACCCCACGATCTACCAGCACGGGAGACGGACGCTCTAACTCATTCGGCCATCCCGTCTGGTCCCCTCTCATCTGATCTCGTCCCCTTGCGTCTGGTCTCGTGCCCTCTCGTGCCTCGTGCCTCTCGTTTGGTCACGTGCCTCCCGGATCTTGGTGTGACGCAAACTGAGACATGTGACGTCATCACTAACACGCCACAAAACAGATTGGTTTCCTTAAAGCTGCACACTCCAATTAAAGCTTCATATTTTAAAATCCAAAACACTGACCTACATTTGATCACGCTTATCCACCGTCGGTATGCAGGGTATGCAGGTATTGCAGGTATTGCAGGTATTGCAATACCTCAGGGAGTTTGACGCCCCTGCCTTGCAGAGTTGTAAACCACTGCCTCGTGGTACAGGTTCTTGACAGAACCAAAGGCTAAGGGAGCAAACCCTAAACAGAAAACCATGTCACTGTGGAGGCATCAAGGGCGGTTAATGTACGGAACTCCCAACATCTCCCGACCAGCCACTGCAGGGACAAATAGTTTTGCGCCTGTCTGGAAATGTTCTTGCCGGTGTGAAACCTCTATTTGCTCCCCGAGAGAGTGCCGCTGGTAACTTGCAAAAGCCAGCAGCACTACAACACTTTTGCAGGCAGCTTTCATGAAATGAAACCTGAAACTGAGAGACATTAAGACCGACTCATGGACCATCACTCTCACAGCAGATGAGAGCGGCAGTCAAATAATGAAAGCAGTCTTTGTTGCATCGCGACCGACAGCATGATGAATGAATGAATGAAATCCACCATCGATATTTGTGCATTTATTAAAGTTGCACAATCCGCTTGTTTCAAGTTTCTGCCATTTTCTGAGATTAATAGTAGTAATGCGATAAGGTTAATCATTATAATCGACTTCCTTTTAATTTGAAGTAACTTTCAACTTAAATGGCTATTATTTGGAGATATTTGAGGTGAAAACATGCCACAACAATCGCAAGCAAGCAGTTTTAGCCCTGAAAGTGAGTTTTAAGTCGCGAATCGCAATCGGTAGATGTGCTAGGGTATTGCACACCTACCAACTTTTGGGCAGTTTTAGATTGTAAACGGTAGGTGGGTGCGGATAGACGGTAGGTGTGTACCTGGCATTAGTTCTACGCAACAGCAAAATGCATCAATATCTAATCACGAACAAATGTCGCTAGGTCTCTAAAATGTAATGTTTCTATCAGATCACGCAGCTTTAAAGTTGCGAAAGGAAGAAAGCAAGGCGGGGGTGGGAAAAAACAGAGGCGTTTATTGAGGCGCCTCTGGCAACAGAGGGGGTAAACAGGGCACAGTAGAGGCTCAGGAGGAGCAGGTATAAGGTACATGGAAGGTAAGGCTCATGAGGAGCAGAACGGAACAAGAGAGTCTATACAGGGCTCATACGGAGCAGAGGTAAAAGTTCATGTGAGGGGAGGGGGCGCCGAGGAGCCCTCCACCAAAAAGGAGGAGAGGGCTCGAGGCGCGCCCGAGGGGGGGGCGTGGCGGGGCAGATGTGCGCGCACCGCCTCAGAGGTCAGGTTCACTGTGTGGGCGGGGAGTGTCCGGCGCCTACGTCGACAGGGAGCGGGCGGCCAAAGAGAGAGGAGGCCCGCTCCTTGGAGAGAGCCGGTGAGGAGCTCCGGCGAGGGTCGAGCAGGGGGGCAGCAAAGTCCTCAGGGCTGGGTGGGGTGGGGGTCGGGGTCGGGTCGGGCGAGTTGATGAAGGCCCTGTCGTGGAGTCTGTGATGGTCGGCCGCTGTGCTGTCCGGGGCTGGGCTGTCTGGGGAGGGTTCCTGGCCTGTGTCTGAGGTGTGAGGTGCGAGGTGATGATCCCCGGCTCAGTCTGGGCGGCGTTTCGATCGGGGGTCGCTGGAGGGTTGTCGGTGGTCGTGATGGTCGGCGGCGGTGCTGTCTGGGGCGGCTGTGCTATCGGAAGAGGGTTCCTCGGGAGGCTGGGCTGGGCTGTGGTCTGAGGCGTGAGGTGCGAGATGATGATCCCCGGCTCTGACTGGGCGGCGCTTCGATCGGTGGTCGCTGGGGGGTCGTCGGTGGAGGTCGCGGGGCTGTCGGCAGTGGTGAGGGTGAGGCGCCGGGGAGGGCCCCCCGGGCCGGCCGGGGGGAGGCCGGCGGATCAAAAATCCGCCGAGGCGGCGGGGGTCTGGCGCTCACGGGGGGTCTGTGCTCCCCGGGGCGGTGCTTGAGGTGGCGGCGGGGGGTGCGCTCCCCCGGCGACGTGTGCCCGAGGTGATGGGATGGGCGGTGTGCTGTACGCCGTCCGACGCCGACGGGCCGTGATCTGTAGGATGGCGGCCTCGGCGCCCGAGGGCTGGTCCCGAGGCGCCGGGGGGGGACCCGGGGCCAAGCTCGGCGAGGCGCCTCCCGGCATGCCCGAGGAGGGGGCCGGCGTGGCCGCGGCGGTCATCCGGTGTCCCTTCCGCGGTGCTTGAGGCGGCGGGGGAGGGCGCGCCCCCGTGGGGACGTGTGCCCGAGGTGCTGGGATGGGCGGTGTGCGCCTCGGGGTGGGCGGTGGCGTCCCCTCGGGCGCGGCGGTGAGACGGCTGCCGCATTCGTGCTGGGGGTGCACTGCCCCCGGCAGAGTCGCTTGAGGCGGCGGCGGGGGGCAGGCCCCGCATGCGGCGCGCCCTCGAGGTGCTGGGGCAGTCGGCGTGGTGTAGGCGGCTTGTCGCCTCGGCGCAGGCGAGGGGCTCGCCGGTGGCCCTCGGGGTCCCCCTGATTCGAGAGCGTCCAGGCAGGCGTAGAGGCGGGCGTTGGTGACGCGATGGAGGGCCTCAAGGTCGAGGAGAGCCTTGAGAATGGCACTTGTCTCGGTGCCCGAGGCGGGGTCCGAGGGTGCCGACGGGGACGCCGGTGCCATGGAGGGTGAGGCGCCTCCCGGCGCGCCAGAGGAGGGTCCCGGCGTGGCCAGGGCGGTCGCCCGGGAGCTCTGGCGGCCCGTGCCCCTTCCGTGTCTGGGCATCCTGGAGCGGTCTGAGGGGATGCAGCGGTCCGAGGTGAAGAAGTGCCAAAAAGGAAAAAGGGCAGCGTGGAGGAGGGCTGGAAGGCGAGTGACTGAGAGAGGCTGGCGGGCGGCCTTATAAGGGAGGGCAGGAGGGCGGTGACAGGTGAGGTGTGAAAGCAAGGCGGGGGGAGGGGGAGGAAGAAAGCTGAGAGGCGGGCGTCGCGCGAGGTGAGAATGCTGCGCGACGACCGGGGAGGCGGGGGGAGGGTCTCTTCCTCTCCACACATCAAACGCAATGCTTCGCATTACGACCAAAGTTGCATAGTCCGATGGTTTTGAGTTTCTGTCATTTTTCTGAGATGAATATATTAAATTGATTGTTATCTACGTTACTTTAGTTGGAAGTAACTTTTATCTTAAATGGCTAAGTTTTGAGCTATTTGAAGTGCAAATGTGTCTAAGTAGTTTTGGCAGGCATGCAAAGACTCTGACACCGTACGGTTCAGCAGTAACAGGTTCAATTAAATTGCCTCAGTATTCCGTTCTATTTGGCAGCAAATTCTTAATAGTTAATTAGCATCTAAGTAAGATATACGTAGAATCAATTCTCGATAATTGCTTGGTTTAAAAAATGTTCTGCTTCATCGGACTATGAAGCTTTAAAATATGGATGGATACAAAATAACAACAAACATGAGCAACGCATCGATTGTTCTTGTTGTTCTGCGTCCTAGCAACATCTAAGGTAATATCTGGATGGGTACCGTCTTGTGATAGCGTGCACTTATGGTCCTTTGTAGTGCTGCCCTACTGGGAAACGATGCAAGTATGACCTGATATACCACATAGTCACATTATCCTGATACTGTGCTAACCAGTCCTTGCCCTATCCTGTTAGTGCCGAGCGCCAGGCTAGGTCGCAACAAGTATCAATTTTATTAGTCATTGCTTTGACTCGGCCGGGTGTTCTTTTGTCGAACTCCCGCCCTTCCACATGGGAAGCCAGCGCTCTACCGGTTCAACCAACGCGTCGGGTAACTAACAAAGCATCGATGTGTAGGAGGAGAGGGGAAAGAAAAGAAAGTTGACAAATTAGCGAATTCTGGTAACACAGGCTGCAGACTGCGCCAATGAGAGCCAACCTCAAAGGTCAAGGTCGCGCGTTTCAACTCTCGCGAGAGGAGGCGATAAAGCCAGCAGATCAGAAAGATAAGATCACTTTAATCTTGTTTTTAAAGGGCATCTCTGGCGCCCTCTGGCGTCGGCTGGATGAAATGCGTAGGTGTGTGTGTGTGGGTGGAGGTGGGTGGTGGTGCGGGAGTGTAACAGAGGGGGGGGGAGGGGGGGGGCTCAGAGGGAGGGAGTGGAAGGCGAGGGTTTTTTCTCTTGAAAACTTTGACTTCACATCAAAAGTGTTAGTTCTTTGAGAGCTCTTAATTGCACTTCTTACAAGTACATTATACATTCTTTTCGAACCAGACTGGCTTCGAGATACCCCCCCCCCCGACATCTCCACCCCCCACCACCCCTTCAAGCCCACACCCCCACCTACTCACTGTTCCCCCACCACTAGCCTCTCCACCCACCCCCACCTAAAACCTATAACTTCCCCCACACTAGCACCAGACGCGGTGGTCAAATAGGTAGAGCGCAGGCCTCAAATGAGGAAGGTGGGGAGTTCGAATCCCAACCGAGTCAAAACTATGACTTATAAAACTGATACGTGTCACTCACTACCTAGCCTGGCGACCGGACGCGGTGGCCTAATCGGTAGAGCGCAGTCTTCCTGTGCGAAAGGTCAAGAGTTCGATTCCCAGCCGAGTCAAACCAATGACTTATATAATTGATACTTGTCACTTCCTAGCCTGGCACCCTGCATTAATAGGATAGGACAAGGAAAGGTTAGCACAGTGTCAGGATAATGAGACTGAGTGGGATATCAGGCCATGGTGCCAGTTGCCTGATTTCAGAGTCGGGCAGCACTCATAAAGTTGCCATAAGTGTGCATTGACACAAGTCGGTATCCATCCTCATATGACCTTAGATGTTGCTAGGGATTAAAACAGCAAACAAACAAGCAAACAAACATTATATCGGGATTCGACTGCATCCCGGCGTCAGAACAACCTTTTTACGACCGTCAAAATGGTGTCAAATTGACATCGGAATGTGATGTCGGACCGACATCTGACTGTGATGTCGGACCGACATCGGACTGTAATGTCACACGGACATCGGATTGTGATGTCGGACCGACCTCACAATCCGATGTCAGTTGGGCCAACATCGGACAATGATGTATGGTGGACATCGGACTGTGATGTCGGACCGACATAGGACTGTGATGTCGGACCGACATAGGACTGTGATGTCGGACCGACATCGGAATGTGATGTCGGACCGACGCAGGTGCTGATGTCGGCACGATATCAAACTGACGTCACACTGCGGGCTCGGTTTTAACTAAAACGTCTTGATGACAGAGAGGTCATCAGGTCATCACTACAAGACTACATTCTCACGTCTATCCAGAGCATAGCGCGTGTGTGTGTGGGCGGGGGGTGTTAGTCTTAGTCAAGTACAACCTTTATAGTTGATATAAAATAAACCTCTGCCATGTCCTGTTGATGTGCACTACTTTGTGGTGGAAGGTGTGGGAGCAGCATGAAGGGGTGCTGGGTCTGGAAAAGTAGTCCTCTTTGTATTACTGCCCATTAAAATGTCATCAACTTTGGATGACCCCTAAAGCGCCTGTCACACCTTACCGGTTTGAGTACCAGACACCAACGGATAAAGAATTGTCTAGTCCGGTGCTCTCCGGTGACAAATAGTATCGAAATGTACCGAAATGGAGCGTAATTGGGTCAATTGCCGCCGGGCGACCGGACAAGTACCGTACATGTACTCTACATGTACCGGACGAGAACCGGACGAGAACCGGACACGTAATGGATGGGTACCGGACATGTACCAGACAAAACGGACAAACTGGACACCAACCGAACACCAACAGATGTACGGATGTGTACGGACATGTACGGATAGGTAACGGACATACCGTATACCAACCGGACATGGCAGTCCAGCGGTGTCCGGTAGAAGTTTTGTGCATGTTCAAAACTTGTACCGGGCACCGCCAGACACCAGCGGACACTGCCGGATGCGTACCGAACGTGTACCGCACATTGACGTATTTCACCGGACAGTGCCCGGTACCCCAGTCCGGTATAGTGTGACTGGGCCTTAAGACATAATGTAGTTGTGTAGGTTGTTTTAGGTTTAACCGAATGTTAACCTTTTTTGATACATTAGTTCATTAAGGCAATGGTAGATCGTGGGGTCGTGGGTTCGAGTCCCGGTCGAGTCAAACCAATGACTTTAAAATTGATACTTGTTGCTTCCTAGCCAGGCACTCGGCATTATTAGGATAGGGCAAGGACTGGTGTGCTCAGTGTCAGGATAATGTGACTGAGTGGGATACCAGGTCATGGTGCCGGCGGCCTGGTTTCCCAGTGGGACAGCACTATGAAGTCGCCATGAGTGCGCACTGTCACAAGTCGGTACCCGTCCTGATATGACCTTAGATGTTGCTAGGACGTAAAACAACAACAAACAAACAACAACAGCAATTTCAATTGCTGACAATCGGTCTTATCATTCCACTGCTCCTTGCCCTATCCTAGGAATATCGAGCGCCAGGCTAGGCAGTGACAAATATACATTTTTAAGTAATTGGTTTGACTCAATCAGGGTTTGAACCTGAGCATTCAAATCCCATGGCCTATCAAAACGGAAGGTTGATGATCAACTCATTCGGCCATCCCTTGAGGTACCATTTAACCGTAAGCCAAGAGGTCATCTAGATATTTGACCTTTGTGCACATCAAGACATTTGACCTTGTTGTGTCTCAAGGTCAAGGTCGCTTACTGAGCTGTGTACTTGGTGATACAGCTGAGATAAAACAGAGTTGGTGTCACCCCCCTCGGGGAGTTGTGGTGTGATAGCTGGTGTACTGAGGGACACTGACCTCCCCAGGTGAAATGCTACATACTCAGGTAGGTGTATGTAAGGTGATTGCATCAGGGAGCCTAGATAGAGTAATGGTTATGAAGATAGCCCCGGAATATCGGTTCCCATCCAGATAATATCAGTGACTGTTTTAGTCTCTTTCATATTTGCAATCATGTAACACAGGAAAGTCATGACTAAAGCTAAGATTCCCTACACGCGGTATGCGGTATGCGGTATGCGGTATGTGGTATGCGAATGCGAATGCAGCAAAAAATCGGAAAGAATCTAAGTCAATGGGGGTGATTCCTTACGTCCGAATGCGAATGCGAATGCGAATGCGAATGCGAATGCGACAACTCGATCGGTCCCGGTAGCGATCAGTGTGGCATGCGGCATGCAACATGCGGTATGCGAATAGAAATGTCAGTCACACTTGCCCATTAGTTTTAGACGAGGAGAGGCGACTGAGCATTACGGAACGGTCACACACAAGGGTGCTGGGTGGAAACATATGGTAGTGGTGGGCGTGGGGAGACGCTTGCCGCTTGCCACGTAGAAGGAATCCTCTCATTTGCATACCACATACCGCATGCCGCATACCACATACCGCATACCACGTGTAAGGAATCTTAGCTTAACGTGATGTCGGTACTTATGCAGTATAACCCCTTTAAACCAAACTTGAAGGGACCCTAGAAATGTGTTTAGATTAACCGATCATTGGTTTAACAGAGCTTTGACTTTGACTTTGACTTGGCTTTGGCAACAACTTTGGTGCATTATGAATGTAAGATACAATGTGTGTGGACACTATGATTATTGTTTTTTTTATGAATATATAGTTTAACCCCATTAAACCAAGGTCGGTTACATCAAACGATCGGTTAATGCCAATTTTTTTCGGCGACCCATCAAAATACTACCATTTATCATATAAAAAAGTCTCAGATGACCTTAAAACCACATGAAAGTTTGGTTTAACTGTACCGGAAGTGGCCTCTGGCCGACAATTCTGTTTGGATTAACTGATACTTTGGTTTAACCGACTTTGGTTTAACCAACTTTGTTATATGATAATTGGTAGTATTTTGCCGGGCTGCCGAAAAAAGTTTGGATTAACGGAGAGTTTGGTTTAACCGAGCTTGATTTAACGGGGTTGTACTGTAGTTAGTTATACAGTAAAACGTCTCGAAATCAACCGACTTTAAGTGATCCATTTAAGGAGGTGGTCGGTTTAGGGAGTTAGAATATGGTTACAAGGGTATTGTTGGAACACAAACAAAGCGATCGATATATGGGAGTTGTGGATCATGGGTTTGTTGGTTCGAATCCTGGCCGAGTCAAACCAATGACTTAAAAATTGATAGTTGTCGCTTCTTATTAGGTTACGGGAAGGACTGGTTGGCTCAGTGACAGGATAATGTGAATGAGTGGTCTATCAGGTCATGGTGCTGGTGGCTTGATCTCCCAGTGGGGCAGCACTATGAAGTCGCCATGAGTGCGCACTGTCACATGTCGGTACCCGTTGTAATATGATCTTAGATGTTGCTAGGAAGTAAAACAACAACAAATAATCATGTTGTATCAGAATGGGTACCCAGTTGTGACAGTGCACACTCAAGGTGACTTTATAGTGCTGCCCCACTGGGAAATCAGGCCACCAACACCATGACCCAATATCTCGCTCACTAACAGTATCCTGACACTGAGCTAACCAGTCCTTGCCCTATCCTATTAAAGCAAAGGACCAAGCTAGGAAGCGACAAGTATCAATTTTGTAAGTCATTGGTTTAACTCGACTGGGAATTGGACTCCCGATCTCCCGCACAGGAGGCCTGTGCTTTACCGATTCGGTCACTGCATTCAGTGATATGACCATATCTGGTGCCAAGCTGTAAAACCGCAACCAACAAACACTCAAGCAGATTCTATTTCACTGCACTTGTTCCGTTCCTACTGTCTGTACCACTAGCGCCACCTGGAGGTTTTCCCGCCAACTAATCAACACCGGACTTTGTCAGTCAGGCTTGCATCTGTCATGCTTACTATCTGTACTAATGATTAATATAGTTGTACAGTGTATGTCTCGACGCAACACAAACTCGATTACAGTGTCAGATGTACGTAAAACCCTCGAATTATTGCCAGAGTCCGCTCTCCCCCCACCCCCCACCCCCCACACACACAGCAATATTTGCAACAACAAAGTTCACCCCAATCATCGCAACAACAACAAACAAATCTCTTTCAGTTTCAGAACACCTAAATGGACTGTCTATTATCTACTTTATCCTGACAACTGTTTGTTGTTGTTGTTTGGGGGAGTTTTCAGTCGCATTGGTGCGCTGAAGGCTGCAAATTGCAGCACTGTATGGGCACCACTGAAAGCACTCCCATGTGGTCGGGAGTTGGCTTCCAAAGGGTAGTGGTCAGAGAAATTGGGGCGAGGGGGTGGGGGGGAGGAAGGAAAAAGGCAGCCTAAGAGCCCAACCACAGTCCTCTGAGAGGGCCGGGGGAGGCTGGGTGGTTGGTGTAGTTTTATGCCCCAGTAAGGCCCTAGGCCTTACCAGGACGTGCACCGACTTCTGACGGCATGCACTCATGGCACCTTTATATTACTGCCCCACTCTGAAATCAGGCCGCCGGCACCATTACCTGATGTCTCACACAGTCACATTATCCTGAGACTGTGTGCCCAGTCCCTGTCCTGACCTCATGGACATTCGCGAATCCGATGGTTTGTGGGTGGAGGTTGGGGGTGGAAGGGTGAAGGTGGAGGGGTAGGTGGGGGTGAGGGTGGAGGGTGTAGGGGTGGAGGGGTGTAGGGGTGGAGGTGGAGGGTGGAGGGGTGGAGAGGGACGGTGGTGAGTTGAGGGGTTGGAGTGTGGTGAGTGGAGGTGGAGGGTGGGGTGGAGGGTGGAGGGGTGGAGGGTGGAGGTGTGATGAGTGGAGGGTGGTAGGGTGGCTGAGGGTGGAGGGTGGAGGGGTGGAGGGGTGTGAGGGTGGAAGGGGTGGAGGGGTGGAGGGGTGGAGGGGTGGAAGGGTGGAGAGGTGGAGGGGTGGAGGGGTGGAGGGGTGGAAGGGTGGAGAGGTGGAGGGGTGGAGGGGTGGAGGGGGACGGGTGGACGGGTGGACGGGTGGACGGGTGGACGGGTGGAGGGTGGGAGGTATGTGTGTGTGTGTGTGTGGGTGTGAGAGGTCATTAAGTGTAACACACCCTCAGAACTGATATATCTTTCTTTCTTATATCGGGAAAATTACCCAAACAGCTCGGTGCAAGCACTTTAACATCAGCCGAACATCCAAGTGGCCTAATTCAGGTCTCTAACCCGTGTTTACTGAGTAGCACCGCCGACAAAGACCTCCAACGCTCAGAGGTGTGACGTCATAATCCCCCACTTTACATGACGTCACGTGCTGAGTTGAGCTGAGTTTGTCCGCGGGACTTAGGTCTGTACTCGTCAGCGTTTCCGGTAGAAGCCACGCCCACTTCCGGTTTTTGTCTCATGCTGCCACACCGGAAGTGGCGGGAATCCGCAATACTACATATAATTAATCTATCCCATAAAATGTATTAAGCGTATGCTTGTATGATTTACTGATGTTTCTAAACTGAAAATGTGAAAAATTGCACATCGACACTTTGTATCTTGCCCAAACATTTTTTGTTCAATTATTTTTCAACTTTGCAAGACATAATCTTTTTTGCTTTTAGCTGTAATCAATACAATCTTGTTTTAATTTGTTTTGTATAGTAGAATGATGATCTGAATGTGTGTTCGATTTTAATGTTACACAAGTAACATAAACGAATTGCTCAATTTGTATACTATAATACGATCAAAATATAATAGAAAGTAAAATAGCTTTTTTCAACTTTGACATATATGGCCTTAGAAACCTTCACAGGAACATAGGTTCGGCTATTATTTTGGATGCTTTCTGCTATTATTTGGAAGGTTTTCACTCTTGAGCTTTGGTCACATACACGTTAGTGAACGTAGTTGAAATTAGTTGAACGTAGTTGAACGTAGGATAGATTAACGTGGGTCAAACATGGTGTACATACGTTAAACTACGGTGAAAAACGTTAAGGTATGGCAGGTTTGGGTAATGGATAAATACGCTACAGCACGGATGCTGGTATGTTCAACTACGTTCAACTATGTTCAACTACGTTCAACTATGTCCAACTACATCCAACTATGTTCAACTACGTTCAACCGTTTTCAACTATGTTCAACTATGTTCAACTATGTTCAACTATGTTCAACTACATTCAACTCATAAAAAGAAAGTGGGGGAGCATAGGTACTCAACATAGTGCAAGGCATATATGCATCAAGATAGAGTGTGCAGTAATGTACACTAGTGGTTAAATCATATGCTGTGTTTGTATATCAGTTAGATTTGGTTTTAATAATGGTTAGTCTTTAAATAGTGCCATGTTGTGCATGTATAGTGGTTTATATTGTGTGCATTGCTGGTTGAAGATGTAGTTATTCAGTGGTGGTAATGGGTCTAAAGTAGGGGTAGTGGGTCTGGAGTCATTGAGTTATAATAGTTGTTTGTCAAATGTGGATGGGGGGACAGGGTCCATGGGCAGGGGGGCGGACATGCAGGGAGAGAGCAGGCACGAGAGAGGGCGAAGTCAATGGGTCGTTCAGCAGGTCGTATTATATATTTGCAGTGCCAGGTTTTGGGCCTGAATAACCAGGTGAGCTCTGTATGCATTTTTAAAGGCAAGGATCGAACCCGCTTCTCTGGTTTTGGTTGGGAGTTCATTCCACATGACACTTCCTTTGTAAATCGGAGCTCCAATTAACTTATTTGTATTTGGTTTGGGCACCAAGAGCAGAGTTGATGTCCCCCTTCTCATTACCCTGGTTGTGCGATCTATGTATTTGTCGTCACTTGCACGTTTATACATCAGCATCATTAGGTGTAGGTTCCTACGTACATCCAGAGTGTCGAGCCCTGCTCTGCTATGCATTTCAACCACACTTAGTATCTTGCCTTGGAATACTGTTCTGGGGGCTCTTTTTTGCATTCTTTGTAATTTG
>CM059200.1:66000310-66067357 GCA_030323885.1 Branchipolynoe longqiensis
CAGCGTGACCTCGAAAGGTCCCTCGATTTATTAATTAAACACCATGGTGGCTAAACAGGTAGAGCGCAGCCCTCCCGTGCGGGAAATCGGGAGTTCGATTCCCGTTCGAGTCAAACCAATAGCTTATAAAATTGATACTTGTCGATTCCTAGGCAGGCACTCAGCATTACTACAATAGGGCAAGGACTGGTTGGCTCAGTGTCAGGATAATGTGACTGAGTGGGATATTCGGTCATGGTGCTGGTGGCGTGATTTCCCAGTGGGGCAGCACTATAAAGTCGCCACAAGTGGAAACTGTCACAAGTTGATGCCCGTCCTGATATGACCTTAGATGTTGCCAGGATGTAAAATTTTCAAAAACCAACTAACCAACTTAATTTAAAAAATATTCCGACTGGTGATGGGTTAATTAGAGCACTGGGACGCCACCACCAAGAGTGTTTCAATGCTACTAGAGAAGTTACTTTAAACTAAACTAAAATAGATCAATTTATTCAACCTAATGCAGTTATTTAAAGCTGCATAGTCCGATGAAAACATCAAATTTTCAAAACCAAAACAATTATCTAGATTTGATTCTGCATTTATTAAACATTTGTCGCCATATAGAAGGGACTACTGAGTCAATTTAATAGAACCTGTTACTGCAGAATCCTATGGTGTTAGAGTTTTGGTAAGTTTGCAAAAAATAATTGTGCGCATTTGCACTTCAAATATCGCAAAAGTTAACCATTTAAAGTAAAAATTACTTCAAACTAAAGTAAGGTAGATTAAAATGACCAATCTAACATATTTATCTCGGAAAATGAGAGAAACTCAAAACCATCGGACTATGCAACATTAAATAAAATGGCAAAACTCAAATGCCATCGATTATTCAATTTTATTATTATATGATAAGTTTTGTTGTATTTTTTTTTAGGGGACTTTCCAGCATTTGATGCTTTCTTTGGACTATTCGGCTTCAGCTGAAAGCTGTGGGAGTTACTTAATGGGGTTTGCCAGACGTCTGAACAGCATGTCAACCCACCAAATGCCACTGAATGGAAAGAAACCATATTGCTTTCCCATTGCAAACAAAATGGCAAAGTGTGTGTGTGTTGCAATCCCACGTAAAATTGGGAATCCCATGTAGATTGACATCTTGTTTGCATAGTTGGAAATATAGGGTTTGCATTTAGATTTGCATAATCCATATATATTTATTCAAATATATAATATATATGCATATAGATGCATATTAATACTGAGAGAATAAAGAAATACAAGAGAGTGGGTGAGAGTAGCTCATATTATCTGGCAAGAAAGTGAAAATTGTCAGACTGGAGGGCTGAATGAGTTGAGTGCCTGCCTAGGTTGTGGGATTCATAAACCCAGGTTTGGCGTGGACACAAAAATTAAATCTCCATGTTTTCACTTCAAATATGGCGTGTTTTTTTTGTTTCCCCCCCCCCCCCAGACCAATGACTTAAAAATTGATAATCGTCACTACATAATCTGTCGCTCAACATTACTATGATAGGGAAAGGGGCAGTGGAATGAGGAAGACCAATCATCCGTGATTGAAATTCCCCCCGTTTAATCAACTAATGTACCCCCCACGCACAATTAAAAAAAACAACACATATAGCCTGTTTTGCTGGCTGGCTTCCAGTGCAGGATGTCATGGGTTCAAACCTCGACAGAGCCAAATCAAACGCTAGGCTATCGGCAGCGACAGGTATCAAATTGTGTGAGTAATTGGTTTGACCTGTTGGGGGTTCGAACACCAAAATCGATACAGAGCTCTTATCGATTAGGCCACCCTATCCGAATTATTCATTTCGAGACTGACGTATGGTACACCTTAGGTGTTGCTAGGACGTAAATTCACCGAAGAAAACAAGCGTTATATATAGGAGAGAAAATTTGTTTTGGTTGTTGGGGTTTTACATCTTGGCAACATCTAAGGTCATATCAGGACAGGTACCGACAGACTTGTGACAGTGTGTGCTCATGGCGACTTTATAGTGCTGTCCCACTGGAAGACCAGGCCGCCAGCCCCGTGACCAGATATACCACTCAGTCAGATTATCCTGACACTGATCCAACCAGTCCTTTCCCTATCCTAATAATGTTGAGCGCCTGGCTAGGAAGCGACAAGTCTCGATTTTTACTTCATTGGTTTGACTCGACCAACGTTTGAATCACACGGGCTAAGACAAACGGGAAACGGATGCTCAACTCATTCGGTCATCCCGTCTGGCCGGAGAGCAATTGGATGGGCTTCCTTGTGTCGGTGCTCAGCATGTGGACTGCTTTTTCCCCCCAGGGGTGTGTGTTGGGGGATGGTGGTGGGTGGGTGGGGGGGGGGGGCTGATGTGGCGATAGGGGGGAGGCGGGGCATGGGGGAGGGGGGTAGCCCCTATTGTGTGAGGCGGTAATTAATGACCCCTAATTAGCACATATTATTAAACTACCAATTAAATCCCGCTAACGAGGTCTAATTCCCGCGCTGTGCTCAATGACACAGGCTTCAGACGTCTGGGGAAAGAAAATTAAATGGGGGGAGGGGGGGGGCAGTACAGGAACAACAACAACAGCAGCAGCAACGACAACAATAATGGCAACAGCCAGCCAAACTGTATGTTGGTGTTGTCGCGTGTCAACACCCTTACGCCTCCAAGCATCAATTAAAGCTACATAAGCCACTGAAAACTAATTAATTTTCGAAAGCAATTCAGTTGTCTGGATTTGATTTCAGAAATATAAGTTATAAGTTATAATCGAGAGCTCTTATTAAATGTGTTGTTGCTGCTTCACAGACGGAATATTAAAGCTCTATATGCATAGTCCAATGAAGCATCACATTTTCAAAACCAAAACACTCAACTAGATTTGATTCTACATATATAACTTAGTTACTGATGCACTTTATTAAAGTTGCATAGGCCGATGGTTTTGAGTTTCTGACATTTTACTGAAAGTATGTTAAATTGATCATTATAATCTACCTTACTCTAGTTTGAAGTAAGTTTTAATTGAAATGGCTACCTTTTGAGATATTTGAAATTCGAACATGTGAAAATAATTTTGACAAGCACGCCAAAACTCTCTGATACCATAGGCTTCTGCAGTAACAGGTTCTATTAAATCGACTCAGTATTCCCTTCTATGCGGCAACAAATACTTAATAAGTGCGTCAGTGTAGAATCAAATCTAGATAATTGTTTTGATTTTGAAAATTTGATGCTTCATCAGACTATGCAGCTTTAACGATTTGACGCCACAGAGAAGGCTACATTGAATCAATTTAATAGAACCTGTTTCCGCATAAGCCTACAGTGTCAGAGTTTTGACGTGCTTGCCAACATTAATTGTGCATGATTGCGCTTCAAATATCTAAAAAGTTATCAATTGAAAATAAAAGTTACTTCAAACTAAAGTGAGATAAATTATAACAATAACATTGAAATATCCATCTCAGAAAAATGACTAAAGTTCAAAGCCATCGGACTATGCATCTTTAAGTCAAGTTAAAGTTGCACAGTCCGATGGTTTGGGGTTTCTGACATTTTATGGGATAAAACTATTAGATTGATTGTTATAATCTACCTTACTTTAATTTGAAATAACTTTGTCTTAAAAATACTAATGTATGATAAATTTGAAGCGCAAGCATGCTACATTAAATTTGCCAATAGGCCTACCTACTCTGGTCGCATAGTCTTCAACAGCAACATGTTCTAGTGAATTGATTTAGAATGTTATCCAAACAAACAAAAAAGGTTCAATAAGTGGGTCAATATCAAAGTTGTACATGTAGGCTCGGATGTGTTTTGCCTTTTACAATTTGATTCTTTTGTCGGACAGTGCAGCTTTAAGGACAGTCGTTAATGGTGCAAGTGTCAAAGGTCTGTGAAATTGAGGATTTTAGTGTGCATGCCAAAATTAATATAGGAGTTTTTTATTTTTTAATATTTCCAAAGGTAAGCCGTTCACATAAAAGGAACTTCAAACTAAAGTAAAGTCGATTATATTCATCAACCTACTATATAAATCTAAAAATATATGACGAAAATAATTCGCATAAATTAGGGAATTATGATACATTAAAGTTGAAGTAAAGCGGCTTTCACACATCAACGGACAGAATTGTCTAATCCGGTGGTGTTCGGACGTGATAAGTATCAAAATGTATTAAAATTTGTCAAAATGTTGTGATATCGGGTCAAAGGCCACTGGACAAACGGACATGAAACGGACATGAAACGGACATAAAACAGACATAAAACGGACATGAATGGATAGCCAAGGGACAAAACAAACTCAAACCGGACAAGAACCGTAGACGTCAATCCAGCGGCATCCGTTCCAAGTTTTGTGCATGTTCAAAACTTGTACAGACACAAACTGGACTATCAACGGACTCTGTTCGGTTTCTTTCCATTTCCTCCAATCCGGTGATGTGTGACAGCCGCTTAAGAGTCAACAGTATAATATATGGTCTAAATAAAGTAGGGGAAATAAACAAGGCTATGCCCAAAGACGTGTGAACTTTATGTGCTGACTTTGTACGTTTGAACAAATAAATCAACAAGAAAAGCAATAAAAGAATAACTGTTCCAGTTACAAGTGTTGTGGGCAGGTCAGTGCAAGTTAGGTATCAGATTTTATTGCAATTTTTAAGGTAATGTTATTGCCTCACCAGGGGCATGAGGTGGTGGGGGTGTGACAGGGGAAGCTTACTGGTGTGATGAGGTTGTTTCTCACTATTTGAGCCTCAGGATCGAACAACGAAAGAAAGATGTAAACACACATGTGCCACTACAGATCTTTATTCCCCAAACATGTTGGCCGCTGCTCATACTCATAGGCTGACCAGGCAGCATGTGTCATGGGCTATTTAATACCTGGCTCTAGCAGCGCCTGTCTGGACATATTCTTGCCGGTGTGAAACCTCTATTTGCTCCACGAGAGAGTGCTGCTGGTAACTTGCAAAAGCCAGCAGCACTTCAACACTTTTGCAGGCAGCTTTCATGAAATGGGAGAGCGGCAGTCAAGTAATGAAAGCAGTCTTTGTCGCATCGCGACCGACAGCATGATGATGATGATGAGCAGCGTGGGTGAGGACCCTGATCACTGGCGGTTTGGCGGTGGTCTGGTATAAATCTGTGACTGGTCCCCTGCAGTAAAATGCGACAGCAGTAGACAAGGAAGTGCAGTAGGAGAGCGACACAGCGTTCATCGATAGAATAGACTACTTCGCCATTCCAGCCGCACAGTGCATTGTGGGATGCGTGGAAGATAAACAAACCCCCGCGAAGCACATGGCTAATGCTAAGACACTGGGTGCAGCTATGAAATGTGCTAGTTTCAGCTCATCTCAGCTCTTATTTGAAACATAGAATACCAACTAAAAGAATATATATATAATAAATTAAGATGTTACTCTTTTATCTAGCATTGCATTTAGATCAATCTAATCAGCATATCTTATACCATCTGCATTTAGATTGAGAAACATCTGGGCACTCAACTAGTGTTAGAGCCATAGCCAGAGTCAGTTTTACTCATTTTATTCATGTTTTTATTTATATCCTATGGTTAATGACATTTGTTGGGTTAGGAAATTGGTAGGGTTAATCAGACATTGGTTATATATTTCTTTGAAACAGGTTTTTGTTGACACATTTGACATTTTAATATTTAGAACAAGAATTATTTATGTCTAATCAATGGTAATGTAAATATCAGCCTGTAAAGTGACTGAAATTGTATGTTTCTTAGCTCAAAATGCTCAATTATGGAGAGTTGTGTCTTAAACACATTCATTATATTATTATATTGCATTCATCCATCCATGTTTATGCCAAATTGTTATGAATTTTTATGAATTTTGAATAAAATTGAAGTTTTTCCCTATGCTTATCAGCAAATTCAATGGCCATATGCCCTTGCTTTGCTGCCAACACCATTTTCAGTGCATGCACACTCGGAACGGTGATCTCATCTATTGTTTTAAACGCAGTTGGTATATGTTTGTTAGAGCGCTAATTGGTGAGTTGGGACTAGGACCAGTTGACCTCATTCTTGGAGAATGTTATTCTTTAGCTTCTTCTTCTGATAGTTACAGAAAGGCGTTTGGCAAATGACGGGATTACCGAATGAGTTGAGCTTCCCGTTTTGGTAGATCGTGGGGTTCGGATATTAGCACAGCGGGGCCAAGTCTGACCCACTTTTAGGCGTACCGTCTGGGTCCAACTGGAAGTGACGTCACGACGGTCGGGAAGAAACAACTGTTGCCCTTTGGATTCGTGACACGCGGTGAATACAGGCCATTAAGTGGGATTCTTAACGCGGGGGTTCCCTCCAGATGGCGCTGTGCATGTGCACCCATAATCCCCCTGACAATATAGACTGTGATATATGTGTATGTATGTATGTATGTATGTATATATATATATATATATATATACATATATACATATATATAGATAATTCAAACTATGAATAAACAACAATAAACACTAATATTGGTCTCAGGAAACTGTACCCCTGGCAAGGAAAGTGGCCTTGCCCACTTGTATAAAAGTTAAATTGGACAGAAGTGAACTGAGTAGCAAATAGTCTAATATCAAATTGATGTAATTTTGTGAGAGGTGACAATACGTATATTTATCAAATGCATTTATTCATTCGATAGCATAAATAATGATGTCATATATAATGTATGTATTATTAATATATTATTTATTTATATATATTATTTATATATTACCTATGTATTATTGATTACTTATTTATATATTATTGATTACTTATTTATATATTATTTATACATTATTTTTGTATTATTTATATATTATTTATATATTATTAGATATTACTTAGATTTTATTTAGGTTTTATTAGATATTATTCAAATATTATTTAGATATTACTTCGACATTATTTAGCGATTATTATACATATTATTTAGATATTCTACAAATATTCTTTAGGTATTATTTAGATATTAGTTACATATTAATTAGATATTACTTACCTATTATTTAAATATTATTTAGATTCTATTTAGATATCACTTATATATTATTTAGATACTACGGAGATATTACTTAGATATTACTTAGACATTACATAGACATTATTAAGATATTATTTGGATATTATATTTGATATTATTTCGGTATTACTTATACATTATTTATACATCATTATCATGTTTGTATATGTTATATATGACTTACATATTATTTATATCTTATTTATATATTATGTATATATTATTTATATATTATTTATATATTATTTATATAATATTTATATATTATTTATATATTATTTATGTATTATTTTTATATTATTTATATATTATGTATATATTATTTATGTATTATTTAAATATTACCTATATATGACATATATTTGAAAGCTACAGAAATTAAAAACCATCGGACCACGCAACTTGAAGTGCCCCCCCCCCCACTAACCCCCCCCCCCCCCATAATAAGTTAAAAGTAACTTATTATGAGCTACCGAACATATTTATCTACACAATATGGCGGAAACTCCAAACCATCGGATTATGCAGCCTTAAACTTCAGAAACACTACGGCGCCATTTTGTCTCTAGTCTTCCCTACAAATTACAATCCTTTAATGACAAGTACACATCCACACACGAAAACAAAGATGGCGCCGACCTCATCCACTTCCGGTCTGCCATCCACGCCGCCCTGGCGGGATTAGTCTCCGCTTCCGGCTAATCCTAATCCAAGATGGCGTCATCACCCCTGGTGGCTGACTGGAGAACTACCGAGCATCTTTGTGTGTGTGTTTCCGTCTCGGCAAAGCCTCCCATGGAATATGTGCATTTAGGTTGGTTGGTTATTGGAATTTTACGTCCTGGCAACATCTAAGGTCATATTAGGACGGATACTGAAAGGCAACAGCAACAATATAAAACCAGTTAAATATTGTCAGGGGCATGATGAAAATGGAAAATAATGTGCCTAGAGAAGGACTCGAACCCACATCTCATGCTATTTCAGGGCTATCATGCTAACCATTACACCACCTAGACTCCCTGAGGCATCATCACATCCATCCCGACCTGTCTATGCGGCTCCTTGCATAAGAGGTCAGTGCAGACTACTACACCACTTAGGCTCCCGGATGCAATCACGCTGTCCATGCCTACCTGTCTATGTGGCTCCTTACCTGAGAGGTCAGTGCAGACTCCTACACCTTCATCAGACTATGCGGTTTTAATCCATTCACAACACCACCTATTACTTCAACATCTCCTTATTTATTATGTCCCCCTACACTTCCAAGTTCCAGAGAATGTTGCTATGACACCAATCAGTGGGTCTTCTGTTTATTCATGGTTACAGACCCATACAACTGTTGTCCGTCATGGCTCTTCTGTGAGTATTTCAGCTCTTTTTAATTCAGACTTTAATTGGATAATAAGGGAAGGATTTTGTTGTTAATTTTGATATGCCAATTGATGTAGCGACTCCATAAAAATGGAAAGTTTGTTTTATTTAACGACGCCTTTAGAGCACATTGGTTTTTATCATCGGTTATTGGATAATGTGACTGTGCGGAATATCAGGTCAGTTATGTAGCAAAAGTCAGTTATTTAGGAGAAGTCTGTAATTTAGCAGGGATACATTTGATTAGCGTTGCACTGGGACATTGTGAGACGTGCTGAGACTGGGAACGAGGCTGGATGTCCTATTCACCGTGGTGGCGCCACCGTGTGGGCAAACATTGCAAGGGGGGGGGGGCCGTGATGGGGGCTGGGTTTCAAGGCTTGAGGGTGAGCGGGTGTTGCGGGGGGGGGGGGGGTCCGACAGAAGGTCCCCGGCGTGGCTTTTTTGTTTTGTTTGTTGGAGTTTTACGTCCTGGCAACATCTTAGGTCAATGTCTCCAGGGTGTGTTTTGCGCGACGCGGCGCGGGGGAGGTGAGGGGGGAGGTGTTTGGACGGGGGAGGGGTTACGGAGATGGGGAGGGGGGAGTAAATCCTAGTGGCACCTGAGGGATTGACCTCCCCCCACCCCCCATTCGCCTCCATCTGTCTCGATTGCAATCCTGAAATGCTGTCACCTGACTTACCACCTTCGGTACAGGCTCACAACATCTGCCCACCCACTGTCCCCATTTCGGACCGGACGCGGTGGCCGAATCGGCAAGAGCGCAGGCTTCCCATGCGGAAGGTCGCGAGTTCGGATCCCACCCGAGTCAAACCAACGACTTACAAAATTGATACTTGTCACTAGCTAGTCAGGTGCTCGACATTACTAGCATAGGGCAAGGACTGGTTAGTGTGCGAACCAGTTAAATTACAGGAGGCAATATAGTTTGGAGTTTGGATTATTTTCCATTCCAACCAGTGGTCCACAACTGGTTCATCAAAGTCTGTGGTATGTGCTGCCCTCTCTGTGGGAAAGTGTATGCAAAAGACCCCTTGCTGCTTATCGGAAAGAGTAGTCTATGTGGTGGCGATGGGTTTCCTCCTAAGAAATATCTCAGAATGACCATAAGTTTGACATCCAATAGCCGATGATAACAATCAATGTGTTCTAGAAGCGTCGTTAAAAAAACAAGCTTTTTTACATTGGCCAAGTGGTCTTGCACAGTATTTATATTAAATCATTGTTGGCACAAGGCCATGAAATCCAAACACCTCAGCAGAATGTGTATGGGTGTTAGTGAATATTCTATTATGTTCAAATTCCTGTACAACGAAGACAAACACTGAAGATGAAAGTGATGTGACAGAGAGAACTATGCAGACAAAGGACGGTGCGGTAAGGACTGAGTCCTATGCAGAATCATGTGCCACCTGTCACACACAACAAGGACGTTATTGTTCAGAATGAGGCTGGGTGCGGCCCGTGTTGAAATTGCATAATCTGATGAAAGCAAAACACTTCCCTGGAATTGATCATAGATATCCAACTTAGATGCTGGCACACTTCGTTGTTGTGGAGTAGACCCCTTTCAATGTTTATAAACATTGTGTATGCGCGCACAGCTTGGCTGAAGAACGAAGGCACACTGCCATAGACCTATTTCAATGTTTACTAACATCCTGTATGTGCGCGCAGCTTGGCTGCAGAACGAAGGCACACTGCCATTGAGTTTTCCGGTACACGCAGTGCAAAATGTTTATTTTATTCAAAATCCATAGAAATACAGAACCCTAACCTTTGAAATTTAATATAATCTATTCGTTGAATATGTGTTCTATATGTGTTCCAAGCGGGTTGCTTCTAGGTGGTGTGGCTTTAGAGATATTTCACTTTTTCTGAATGAAGATTGCTCATAGCCATTGAGTTTGCATTGTGACAGTGTGTTGTCCTGCAGCCAAAAGGTGCGCGCACCTACCTAGATATCTATGCTGACGTCATATGAAATAGGTCTATAGAAGTGAACGCTAAATCAATTTAATAGAACCTGTTTCGGACAAAGCATAGGGTGTCAGAATTTCAAAATGCAGCCAAGATTAATTTGATATGTTTACCCTTCAAACATCTCCGAAGGTAGCCCTTTGCATGAACTACAGTGACTGGTGCTGTACATTATACAGCAGGAGCCACTCCCTTAATTCTACAGGATCGGTGCTGTAACTAATACAGCACTGATCAAACTTAGATTATTTAGACTGTCAATTCCAATAGTAAGATGGCCGGAAGACCAGTGCTCCGTCACTGACAAATGTCATATTCAGATAAATATATACTTTACCAAAAAAATATAAATAAAAAAGAAGTGGGTTCAAACTAAGCTAAAGTAGATTATACTGATGAACCTAATGTATTTATCTATAAAAATGGCAGAAATTCAAAAACATCAGACTATACAACTTTAGTCAACAAATGTACAAACACCTTCATCATCATGCTGTCGGTTGTGAAGCGACAAAGACTGCTCTCATTACTTGACTGCCACTCTCCACTTAGCTCTCTGCTGTGAGAGTGATGTCCATGAGTCGGTATTAATGTCTCTCAACTTCAGGTTTCTCTTGATTGTATCCTTGAACCGGAGACGAGGGCGCCCTCTCTTTCTGTAACCAGGAAGTTGAGAGTAGAGGATCTGCTTTGGTAGCCTGTCTGATGACATCCTCATGAGGTGTCCAGTCCACCGGAGATTTTTTTTTATCAGAAGATCTTCCATAGAGGGCAGCCTCGTCCGTTCGAGTATTTCCTTATTTGTCACTTTGTCCTTCCAGGTTAGCCTCATGATTGAACGCAGATGTCGCATCATGAAGGCATGCAGCTTTTTCACCTGTTGTCTGTACACTTTCCAGGCCTCGGCTCTGTATATTAGGGTGGATAGCACAATTGCATGGTAGATCTTGCCTTTGACCCGCATGGACACATGGTGGTTGTTCCAGCGTCTCTGGCGTACTCGGCCGAAAGTTCCGCTAGCCTTGGCCATTCTCCTCTGTATTTCAGCATCAATGTACAAACATATTGCTGTTAAATAGCCGATGTATACATGTATAGTTTTCTGAAATATTTGTTTGTTGGGGTTTACGTCTTGGCAACATCTAAGGTCATCTCAGTGAAATTGTGCCTAAATTTATACATGGGTCGTTCTCCTGAAAGTATTTACCACATTTCTGACATGGAAACCAAAAGTAAAAACATTCAAAATAATAACAGAAAACATTAAAATAATAGCAGAATCCATATTCATAATCACATGAACCAACTGGCGACAGGTGCCTCTGTAATCCCTTCTATGTGATGACACATGTTTGATAAGTGCACCAGTGTCTTAAGCCATGTTCACACGGGCGATGTAAATCGATTCCTAGGATTCGACTTGCATAGTTCGGCTCACATTTCACGTGTGAACGGGCGCCTGAGGAGGATTAGGGCTGAGTCGATTCCTGTGATGCGCATACTGTAAACCACTTGTCGAGGTAGTTTACATGAGTCGATTTCTGTGAATCCATTTATTTTGCCCGTGTGAACGCACTGAGGCGGATTAAGGACGTCACACTATATAATATAATTTGGTCTATGAAACCACTAGCTGTGCACAGATATTTTTTTCATCATTTATTTTTAGGGTTTCACTGCCCAGCAGAAGTTGTGACCATTCCAAAACAATACGATTCAGTCCATACATATCTAGGTCGAACCCACACTCTCTCATGGTGACGTCAACTAACTGAAACTGGCACTGGTAAGTATCGCCTTGCTCATGCACTAATATTGATTTCCGGCCCAAGTACTGCCAGTGTGAATGCACATCTAAATCGATTCATATGATTCGCCTTGGCTGAATCGCTTTAGATTTTGCCCGTGTGAACATGGCTATAATAGTTAGGTGTGTAGACTCAAGTTTATATCACTATTTTGGTTTTGAAAATTTGATGTTTTCATCGGACTATGCAGCTTTAAGATGGACAGAGAGAAACAATAAGGGGCTGCCGTTATTTATAGCCACATAATAAATTATGTTTAATATAAATAAGTATGATATCGACATGATACATTCTATAGTACATGTATGAATATATATATATATATATTTATATATATATATATATATATATAAATATATACCCACACCCACGCGGCGGGATCTTCCATTATCTTCGCCTCGCATTAATTAAGCACGTTTTGATTGCAGCAGTCTCCCATTGTTTCCCTTCCCACAATTACCACCACCGGGGCGCCCCCGTGTGGCGACCTATTAGAGTAGTTGCTTACTTCGCCACCAGGGGGTTGTCAGAGCTGCGCACTCATTACGGAGCGGCGTTATGACAGCCGTAGCCGCTGCCCACCACGCACACCCGTCATTACCGTAATTTCAGCCGTAATTACCGTAATTCAACACTGGGTGGTATTACATTTCACTGGGAGGTAATTATATTTCACTCCAACTCAAGGTGTAATCAACATTTGGTCACACCCCTCCAACTCCCCCCCTCTCCCCTCCCTCTTCTTCCCCTCTCCCTCTACCTTCTCCTCCCCTCCAACCCCATCCCAAGCCCCATCCAAGCCCCTCTTATAGCCTCTCCCTATCCAGCCCTATCCTCTCCCCCTCCTCATCCCCTCCCGCTCCCCCCCTCCCCCATCCCTTTCCCCCCGCTACCCACACTCTCCCCCCTTACGCCCTACCTCTTCCCCTCCCGCTCTCCCTCCCCTCCTCCCTCCCACAACCCCCCCCCCACTCGCGCCTCCGTCCCTCCTCCAACTCCCGTCCCTCCTCACTAATCACCCCTCTCCCGTCCCTCCTCACTACTCCCCCTCCGCGCCCTCCCGTCCCCTCCTCACTACTCCCCCCTCGCCCGCCCCTCCCGCCCCTCCTCCCACCTCACCCCCTCGCCGCCCTCCCCGTCCCTCCTCACGTACTCCCCCTCGTCGCCTCCCGTCCCCTCCCTACTCCCCCCTCGCCGCCTCCCCGTCCCTCCCCCTACTCTCCCCCTCGCCGCCCTCCGTCCCTCCTCACACTCCCCCCCGCTGCCCCCGTCCCTCCCCCTACACCCCCCCCTCGCCCCTCCCGTCCCTCCTCACTACTCCCCCCTCGCTCCCTCCGTCCCTCCTCCCTACTCCCCCCTCGCCGCCCTCCCGTCCCTCCTCACTAGTCCCTCCCCGTCGCCGCCCTCCCGTCCCTCCTCACTACTCCCCCTCACCGCCCTCCCGTCCCTCCTCCCCTACTCCCCGCCGCGCCCTCCCCCCTTCACAACTCCCCCCCCCACCGCCCTCCCGTCCCTCTCACTACTCTCCTCCACGCCGCCCTCACTACTCCCCCTTGTCCCTCCCGTCCCTCCCTCACTACTCCCCCTCGCCGCCCTCCCGTCCTCCTCCCTCCCCCCCTCGCCGCCCTCCCGTCCCTCCTCACTACCGCCCTCCCATCCCTCCTCACTACCCCCCCTTGCTGCCCTCCCGTCCTCCTCACTACTCCCCCTCCTCCCCCCTCCTCACTACTCCCCCCTCGCCGCCCTCCCGTCCCTCCTCCTACTCCCCCCTCGCCGCCCTCCCGTCCCTCTCCACTACTCCCCCCTCGCCGCCTCACCGTCCCTCCTCACTACTCCCAGCCCTCCGCCGCCCCTCACACCACCCCTCCTCCTCCCCCCTCGCTGCACTCCCCCTCCTCCCGCCCCCCCCCCTCCCGCCTCCTTCCCCCCCGTCCTCCTCCAGGCCCTCCACCTCTACTCCCTCCCCCCCCCCCTCCTCCGCTCCCTCCTCACTAGTCCCCCTCGCCGCCCTCCGTCCTCCTCACTACTCCCCCCCTCCTCCTCCTACTCCCGCTCGCCGCCCTCCCGTCCTCCTACTACTCCCCCCTCGCCGCCCTCCCGTCCCTCCTCACTACTCCCCTCGCTGCCCTCCCCGTCCTCCTCCCTACCCCCCCCCCCCCTCGGGCCCCCGTCCCTCACTCACTACTGCCCCCTCCCCGCTCTCTCGCGTCCCTCCTCACTACTCCCCCCCTCGCTGCCCTCCGTCCCTCCTCACTACTCCCCCCTCGCTGCCCCTCCCCTCCTCCTCACTACTCCGCCCTCACTGCCCTCCCCGTCCCTCTCCCTACCCCCCCCTCACCGCCCTCCCGTCCCTCCTCACTACTACCCCCTCGCCGCCCTCCCCATCCTCCTCACTACCCCCCCCTCGCTGCCCTCCCGTCCCTCCTCCCTACTCCCCCCCCCCTTGCTGCCCCTCCGTCCCTCCTCACTACTCCCCCCTCGCCGCCCTCCTGTCCCTCCTCACTACTCCCCCCCGCCGCCCTCCCGTCCCTCCTCACTACTCCCCCCTCGCTGCCCTCCCTCCCTCCTCCTACCCCCCCCCCCCTCGCCGCCCTCCCGTCCCTCCTCACTACTGCCCCTCCCCGCTCTCCCGTCCCTCCTCACTCGCTCCCTCCCCCTCGCTGCCCTCCCGTCCCTCCTCACTACTCCGCCCTCGCTGCCCTCCCGTCCCTCCTCACTTCTCCGCCCTCACTGCCCTCGCCGCGCCCTCCGTCCCTCCTCACTACACCCCCTCGCCGCCCTCCCACCCTCCTCACTACTCCCCCACGCTGCCCTCCGTCCCTCCCCCTCCCCCCCCCCCCTTGTGCCCTCCCGTCGCCTCCTCCCTATACTCCCCCCCCCGCCCTCCGACCCTCCTCCCCCCCCCCCCGCCACCCCCCCCCCGTCCCTCCTCCCTACTCCCCCCTGCCCCTCCCGTTTCCCTCCTACTATCCCCCTTGCCGCCCTCCTCCCTCTCACTACCGCCCTCGCCGCCCTCCCGTCCCTCCTCCCTCCCCCCCCCCCTCACCGCCCTCCCGTCCCTCCCACTACTCCCCCCTCGCCTCCCCCGTCCCCTCCTCACTACCCCGCCCCGCTGCCCTCCTGTCCCTCTCCCTACCCCCCCCCCGTCGCCGCCCTCCCGTCCCTCCTCACTACTCCCCCCTCGCCGCCCTCTCCCTCAAAACGCCAAAACCATTGAAATGTGCATCTTTAATAAATACAATCCTACTCCTCGTACCCACTACAAGGATGATCAGAAAATAAAAACAATATACCTATCAGAAAAGCTGACACTAAATAATCACCGTGTACCTGTTACTGTGTGAGAGACAAAAACATCATATCACCTCCTACTGTGTGATAAGATTAAAGTTGCATAGTCCAATGGTTTTGAGTTTCTCACATTTTCTGAGATAAACATATTAGGTTGTTCATTATAATCTACCTTACTTTAGTTTGAAGTAACTTTTATTTTAAATTGCTAACTGTTGAGATATTTGAAATGGAAACATGCTAAATTAATTTTGGCAAGCACACAAACACTCCATCACCACAGGCTTCTGCCCTAACAGGTTCTATTAATTGACTCGGTATCCCATTATATGTGATGACAAATGTTTAATAAGTGCATCAGCATCTTTATTGTTGTTGTAGTAAATATAGTTTATTCATTGAATAAAGTCTTTTGTCAGTGCCGTGGCACTGGTCTTCCAGCCATGTGACAATAAAGTTATTTACAATATGTGTATATGTAGTCTAATATTATCATAAGCAGCTAGCTCAAATCAGCTAAAATAACAATATCAAACATTCAAAGACTTTTTTTTCTTCTTTTTATTTTTGGTAAAGTATTTATTCATCTGTCAGCGCCGAAGCACTGGTCTTCCGGCCATCTTACTATTGGAATTGACATTCTAAACAATCTAAGTTTGGTCAGTGCTGTATTAGTCACATCACTGATCTTGTAGCATTAAGGGAGTGGCTCCTGCTGTATAATGTACAGCACCAGTCACTGCGGTTCATTCAAAAATGGGGAGCAGCACCGAGTATACCCAGGGCAACTGAAACAATCGTTGTGGGTTACATGTTTTCTCTTATAAAACAAGCAAAGTTTATAGTTAACAAGACATTTTGTCTGTCTTATATAATGTTCAATGTGTTTAAACAGATTGATAGTTGTGATAGTTGTGTAGGATGCTCGGTGTGTTGATGGTTTGTTCATGATGGTATAGTTTGACAATTCTAAGTTAGATATATAGAATCAAATCTAGATAATTGTTTTGGTTTAGAAAGTTGATGCTTTCATCGGAGTTGCAGCTTTAAACCACTACAACTGGCCAGCATTGAAAACAAGCGCGAGCACTCGAGCTTACATGCTATGGACAGAATAAACAAAGCATCAACAACAACAAAAAACACAGAGTTAATTATTATTATTATTTCTTATACTCCGTAAGACCAACACTGTACCGGTGGCTCCACCTTCCCTCCTCACCTCCACCGGATGTAGACCAGTGTCAGTTGCACTGGAGGATTTTTTTTCTCTATATTGGCGATGAAATTGTAGTGCATTTATTACATATTATTGTACGATTATAATTATGTAAATCCTTTATTCACCTGCGGTATTCGACCATTGATTTACTGCGGCACTCTCCTAACCCCCCCCCCCCTTCCCAATCCCCTAACGGTCGACTTTTTGTGCAGGTATAGGGTGCTTTAATGCCTTGCCGAAGTGGATTCAAGTGTTCCAACCCAACCTCGTCTGCCTTTCTCTTGTTTATTCTCCAACCAATTAAAAAAAAAAAAAAAAAATATATAATTACCTTAAAATACCAAAGACAACCAGAACCTCAAAACCATCGGACCATACACCTTTAAACACCTCCCCCCACTAACACCCCCCCCCCCCCCCATCCACTCATGTCCACCCCTCGACAATCACCACCGTGGCGTGCCTTAATTCTAACTAAGACTGATAATTAGTTCACTATTTTCATCTCCGAACGCTGCGCGATGTTTGGATCTGTGCGCGTCCGCCCCGCGTCTCCGCCCTGCGTCTCCGCCTTGCCTCTGTTATCAGCGGAGACCTAATTGAACGCTGCGTCTCTAACCAGGTAATTAGGGCACCCGCCTAATTACACTCTCCACTCACAGTACCCTCAAAAGAAACTTTGTTTTATTTAACGACAACTCGAGACCACATTGATTTTTATCATCGGTAATTGGATGTCAAACATATGGTCATTCTGACATGTTTCTTTGGAGGAATCCTGCTGCTGCCACATAGGCTATTCTCTCCGATAAGCAGCAAGGGGTCTTTTATATGCATTTTCTGACAGACAGGAGAGAACACATACCACAGTCTTTGATGAACCAGTTGTGGACCACCGGTTGGAACGGAAAATAGCCCAAACTGAAAACTCTCCACACACAACACCCGCATAATTACACTCTCCACTCACAGCACCCGTCTAGTTACACTCTCCACTCACACCACCCGTCTAATTACACTCTCCACCCACAACACCCTCCTAATTAAACTCTCCACTCACACCACCCGTCTAATTACACTCTCCACTCACACCACCCGTCTAATTACACTCTCCACTCACACCACCCGTCTAATTACACTCTCCACTCACAGCACACGTCTAATTACACTCTCCACTCACACCACCCGTCTAATTACACTCTCGACTCACAGCACACGTCTAATTACACTCTCCACTCACTGCACACGTCTAATTACCCTCTCCACTCACAGCACACGTCTAGTTACACTCTCCACTCACTCCATCCACGGACGTCCTAGGGTGGAGAATGGATTGGCGGAATATTTGTGTTTGTTTGGGGCTTAATGTCCTGGCAAGATCTAAGGTCATATCAGGACGGGACCGGACGCAGTGGCTGAATCGGTAGAGCGCAAGCTTCCCGTGCCGAAGGTCGGGTTTTCAAATCACAGCCGAGACAAACCACTGACATACAAAATTGATTTGTGTCACTTCCTATTCCGACGCTGCGCGCTACTGTGATAGGGCACGGATTGGTTAACCCAGTGTCAGGATAATGTGACTTAGTGGGATATCAGGTCATGGTGCTGGCGACCTGGTCTTCCAGTGGGGCAGCACTATGAAGTTGCCATGTGTGCGCATTGTCACAAGTTGGTACCCATCCTGATATGACTTTAGATGTTGCCAGGACGTAAAACTCCAACAACCAATCAATCAACTATCAGGACGGGTACCGACTTGTGGCAGTCGCACTCATGGCGACTTTATAGTGCTGCCCCACTGGGAGATCAAGCAACTTTGCACCATGACATGATATCCCACTCAGTCATAGTATCTAGACACTGAAATAACCAGTCCTTTTCCTATCCTAGTAATGCCGAGCGGCAGGCTAGGTAGCGACAAGTTCACATTTTGTGAGTCACGAGTATGACTCGGCTTAGATTTGAACTTCCGACCTCAACATGGGTAAACATTCAAAAATAGGTGTGGGTAACCTTGTGAAATCCCTGACCCACATATGCATTAGTGTAGTTGGGTGGTTGTTGGAGTTCTACATCCTGGCAACATCTAAGGTCATATCAGGATGGGTACTGACTTGTGACAGTGCACAGTCATGGTGATTATATAGTGATGCCCCACTGGGAAAGCAGGATGCCGGCACTAAGACCTGATATCCCACTCAGTCATGTTATCCTGACAATGAGCTAACCAATATTTGCCCTATCCTATTAATGTCGAGTGCCAGGCTAGGAAGCGACAAGTATCAATTTTGTAAGTCATTGGTTTGACTCGACCGGGAACCGATCTCCCGACCTACCGCACGCGAGGCCCGCGCTCTACTGATTAGGCCACCGCGCCCATTTGCTCTAGTGTAAGTTTGTTTTGCTTGTTGTTGTTTTACGTCCTAGCAACATCTAAGGTCATACTAGGACGGGGTTAATGTAAGAGTTTTTTTTTATTAAATTGACTTAACATTCTCTTCCATGCAGCAACAAAGTTGCATAGTCCGATGGATTTGCGTTTCCATCATTTTCTTAGATAAATATTTTTACTAGGTTGATCAACAACTTTGAGAAGTAAAACAATTAAAAACGAACGAATTATGCAGCTTTAAAGTGTCTTACGTGTAGACAAGAAGCAAACAAAAAAATATATTTTAGTAAGTACAGTTCAGTTATAAGTGTGAAACAGTAGGAAGAAGTCGAGACTTGACACCCGGCCATCCTTAACAAGCTCTTCACACTCTCCACGGCGGGCGCGCGGGGACAGTCGGGTAACCTGAGTGCAAGCACTCAACCGCGACGCACTTAACACAGCGCACAACCAATTTATGCACACATTTTTCCAACCACCTTCGCTGCAGATTATGACAATAAATTACCCCTCCGGATGGGATGGGTGGGGAGTGGGAGTGTGGGGGTGGATGGGAGATGAGGCGGAGGGTGAAGGGGACTGGGAGAAGGGATAGGACCATGGGCACTGCGGAGCTGGGAGAACAGGGGAGAAGGGAAGAGGAGAAGAGGGGAGAGGGGAGAGGAGGGGAAGGAGGGAAGGAGACTGGGAGATGGATGTTGAGCGGGAGGGGTAGGGTGAGGGGAGGAGAACTGGGGAGGGGGGGAGTGGAGGGAGGAGTAGGGGAGAACTGGGAAGAGGCGTGGTGGCCACAGGACGGGGGAGGGAGGAGGAGGAGGGAGAGGAAGTGGGACGAAGGACTGGAAGAGCGAAGGGAGGGGGGGAGAGGTGAGGAGGACTGGGGAGAGGTGAGGAGGACTGGGGAGAGGTGAGGAGGACTGGGGAGAGGTGAGGAGGACTGGGGAGAGGTGAGGAGGACTGGGGAGAGGTGAGGAGGACTGGGGAGAGGTGAGGAGGACTGGGGAGAGGTGAGGAGGACTGGGGAGAGGTGAGGAGGACTGGGGAGAGGTGAGGGAAGACTGGGGAGAGGAATAGGGGAAGGACTGGGGAGAAGGGGTGACGAGGACTGGGAGATGGAGGACAGGGGAGGTTTGTTCTTTTCGGTTTTACGTCCTAGCAACATGTACGGTCAGATCACGACGGGTACCGACGTGTGACAGTGCGCACTCATAGCGACTTAATAACACTACCAAACTGAGTAGTTCATGTCTACTGCTGGCACCGATATCCCACTCAGTCATAATATCGTTGTAAAGTCGACGGCTGGCAGCTGTGGTTGTGTAGGTAGGCTAAATAGGAAATCACTACAGGCAAGTATAGAGAAGGAAGGCAAGATATAGAGTGTGCAGAAGGAACCAGAAGGAGCTTGCTTGTTTTATTATTACATAGTCTTCAGGAATCAGGATGATGGCACACACCTGATCAAACTCTCCAATCAGCAACAGGCATTCTTACATCTACCATGATAGTCAAGAACCTTGTAACCAAGGCATGGTTATGTCTGGCTACAGTGCCCTGTTGTGTGTGGTGTGCAGTGATCCGTTAATAACACTTGGGGGGGGGGGGAGGGGGCTATGTGAGCAGAGTTCCAAAGACTCTGTACATTTCAAGAAGTGCCCCTCTCCCACTATCTATTATAATACACACTTTCTATCTTAAACCAGTAATGGATCAGCAACACCACATATACCTTATATGCCTTTGGTTTTACATACCATTTACCATTATATAGACCATTTGCAATTTATTATAGAATAGTTCACACCACAACCAATGTCTTAAATATCGGGAAATTTTACATCCTGACACTGAGCTAACCAATCCATCCCCTATCCTAGTAATGCCGAGGACCAGGCTAGGTAGTGACAAGAGTACATTTTGTAAGTCACTGGTTGGACTCGGCAGGCCTATTTTCTTTTTGATAGAATAGTTGATTAAGCAGGGGAAATTTCAATCACGGGCGATTCGTCTTCCTCATTCCACTGCTCCTTGCCCTATCCTAATAATGCCGAGCACCAGGCTAGCTAATTAGAAGTATCAATTGTTAAGTCATTGGTTTGACTCGACCAGGTTTCGAAGCCATGAGTTCGAATCCCACGACCTACCAAAACGGCAGGCGGACGCTCAACTCATTCGGCCATCTCGGATGGGAAGCCTGCGCTCTACCGATTAGTTGACGGCGTCCAGTGGGAGACGGAGGAGCAGTGGAGGAGGACTGGGGGGGACTGGGTATGACTGGGTATGAGTGGGTATGACTGGGTACGATTGGGTATGACTGGGTATGACTGGAGAGGACTGGGTATGACTGGAGAGGACTGGGGATGTTTGGGTATGATTGGGTATGACTGGGTATGACTGGGTATGACTGGGTATGACTGGGTATGACTGGGAATGACTGGGGATGCCTGGATATGACTGGGGTATGATTGGATATCACTGGGTATGGCTGGGTATGACTGGGTATGACGGGGTATGACTGGGTATGACGGGGTATGACTGGGTATGACTGGGGATGGCTGGGGATGACTGGGGACGAATGGGTATGACTGGGTATGACTGGGTATGACTGGGTATGACTGGGTATGACTGGGTATGACTGGGTATGACTGGGTATGGCTGGGGATGGCTGGGTATGACTGGGTATGACTGGGTATGACTGGGTATGACTGGGTATGACTCGGTATGACTGGGTAGGGCTGGGTATGACTGGGTAGGGCTGGGTATGACTGGGTATGACTAGGGATGACTGGGTATGACAGGGCAGGGCTGGGAATGACTGGGGACGACTGGGTATGACTGGGTATGACTGGGTATGACTGGGTATGATTGGGTATGACTGGGTATGACTGGGTATTACAGGGTATGACTGGGTATTACTGGGTATGGCTGTGTATGACTGGGTATGACTGGGTATGACTGGGTATGACTGGGTATGACTGGGTATGACTGGGTATGACTGGGTATGACTGGGGATGACTGGGGATGACTGGGGATGACTGGGTATGACTGGGTATGACTGGGTATGACTGGGTATGACTGGGTATGACTGGGTATGACTGGGTATGACTGGGTATGACTGGGTATGACTGGGTATGACTGGGTATGACTGGGGATGACTGGGGATGACTGGGGATGACTGGGGATGACTGGGTATGACTGGGGATGACTGGGTATGACTGGGTATGACTGGGTATGACTGGGGATGACTGGGGATGACTGGGTATGACTGGGTATGACTGGGTATGACTGGATATGACTGGGTATGACTGGGTATGACTGGGTATGACTGGGTATGACTGGGTATGATTGGGATGACTGGGGATGACTGGGGATGATTGGGATGACTGGGGATGACTGGGTATGGCTGGGTATGACTGGGTATGACTGGGTATGACTGGGTATGACTGGGTATGACTGGGTATGATTGGGGATGACTAGGGATGATTGGGTATGACTGGGTATGGCTGGGTATGACTGGGTACGACTGGGTATGACTGGGTATGACTGGGAATGACTGGGGATGCCTGGATATGACTGGGGTATGACTGGATATGACTGGGTATGGCTGGGTATGACTGAGTATGATGGGGTATGACTGGGTATGACGGGGTATGACTGTCTATGACTGGGGATGGCTGGGTATGACTGGGTATGACTGGGTACGACTGGGTACGACTGGGTACGACTGGGTACGACTGGGTATGATTGGGTAAGACTGGGGATGACTGGGGATGACTGGGTATGACTGGGTATGACTGGCTATGACTGGGGATGACTGGGAATGACTGCGGATGCCTGGATATGACTGGGGTATGACTGGATATGACTGGGTATGACTGGGTATGACGGGGTATGACTGGGTATGACTGGGTATGACTGGGGATGGCTGGGTATGACTGGGTATGACTGGGTAAGACTGGGTAAGACTGGGGATGACTGGGGATGATTGGGTAAGACTGGGGATGACTGGGGATGACTGGGTATGACTGGGTATGACTGGGTATGACTGGGTATGACTGGGTACGACTGGGTATGATTGGATAAGACTGGGGATGACTGGGTATGACTGGATATGACTGGGTATGACTGGGTATGACTGGGTATGACTGGGTATGACTGGGTATGACTGGGTATGACTGGGAATGACTGGGGATGACTGGGTATGACTGGGTATGACTGGGTATGACTGGGTATGACTGGGTATGACTGGGTATGACTGGGTATGACTGGGTATGACTGGGTATGACTGGGTATGACTGGGGATGGCTGGGTATGACTGGGTATGAATGGGTGTGACTGAGGATGACTGGGTATGATAGGGTATGACTGGGTATGACTGGGTATGACAGGGTATGACTGGGTATGACTGGGTATGGCTGGAGATGACTGGGTATGACTGGGTATGACTGGGTATGACTGGGTATGACTGGGTATGACTGGGTAGGACTTGGGAGGACTGGAGAGGACTGACTGGAGAGGACTGGGGAGGACTGGAGAGGACTGGGAGGACTGGGGAGGACTGGGGAGGACTGGGGCGGCTGAGGGGGGGGGGCTTTACAGCCTCCTCAGCAGTTATTTATACCAAACGAATTGAGCCGTGTAAAATATAGGATCCAGTCACATGATTAGATTTCATATACACCTGCACATGCTGGTACTTGTCTCATTTCTCACCAGGGGGGCCTGATTATGGATGGCTGCAGGAACCGATATATCGGCTTAATATTGCACGACTACGTGAATGTGATATCCCTGTTTATCCGAATGAACTATGTCGCAAATAGTGTTTGAAATGTGATCGTCCCAGCATTGTTTTGTTTGTTTGTTGTTGGCTTACATCCTAGCACCCGGGTGTACACGTATAGCAATACCGCAGGGAGTTTGACGCCCCTGCCCTGCAGAGTTGTAAACCACTGCCTTGTGGTACAGGTTCTTGACAGAACCGAAGGCTAAGGGAGCAAACCCGGAACAGAAAACCATGACTCTGTGGGAGCATCAAGGGCGGTTGATGTATGGAACTCCCAACATCTCCCGACCAGTCACTGTAGGGACAAATAGTTTTGCGCCTGTCTTGACATGTTCTTGCCGGTGTGAGACCTCTATTTGCTCCCCGAGAGAGTGCCGCTGGTAACTTGCAAAAGCCAGCAGCACTTCAACACTTTTGCAGGCAGCTTTCATGAAATGTGGAGAGCGGCAGTCAAGTAATGAAAGCAGTCTTTGTCGCATCGCGACCGACAGCATGATGATGATGACATCCTAGCAACATCTAAGGTCATAGCAGGATGGCTACCGACTTGTAACAGTGCGCAGTCATGGCAACTTATAGTGCTGCCCCACTGGAAGACCAAGCCACCAACACCATGACCCAATATCCCACTCAGTCACATTATCCAGACACTGAGCCAACCAGTCTTTGCCCTATCCTATTAATGCCGAGCACCAGCTAAGAAGAGACAAGTATGCATTTTTTAAGTCATTGGTTTGACTTGACCAGGGTTAGAAACAATAAACACATGCGATTGGATTCCCCGATCTCCCAAAACATGAGACAGACGCTGAACTCATTCGGCCATCCCATTTGATCCAGTCTCGCCACTGAAGAGCTGATTTTTGTGGCAAAGCAAGGAAGAATAACAATAAATGGCTACCTGTGAGTGTAAGGGTTTTGTTAAAGTTGTATACAGTAAAACCTTTCTAACCGACCACCTCCACAGATCGACCACTCCCCTTTTTGTGGTCCCAACAATACCATTGGGGGCATTCGGCTGGGCCTCTCTATGCGAATATCAAAATATTTCCTTACAAATTCCTATTCGACTGGGACGGGAAGTGGGTTCATATACGTATGATTCGGATGTGTGTTGTGGCTCCATCCGCTCCATCCGTAAATCTTGCGGATAGAAAGGGCCCAGTCGAATGCCTCCAATGTTTGTTTGTTTAACGACCACCCCCCCAACACACAAAGTAAACATCGGCTATTGGGGGGAACGATACCATTGTAACCATATTCGAACTCCCTACACCGACCACCTCCCCAAATGGACCACTGAAACTTGAAAGTCAGTCCCAATATCGGCCGATTTAGAGAGGCTTTACTGTAGTCTGATGAAAACATCAAATTTTCAAAACCAAAACAATTATCTAGATTTGATTGTACATATCAAACTTAGATCAATGCATATCTATGCGGGTGGAGTTCAAATAGCGCATTCTGTGATACAATTTACTTATTAAATATTTGTCATCACGTATAAGGGAATACCGAGTCAATTTAACAGAACCTGTTACTGCAGAAGCCTATGGTGTCAGAGTTTTGCCGTGCTTGCCAAAATTAATGCAGCATGTTTGCACTTGAAATATCTCAAAGGTTAGCCATTTAAGATAAAAGTTACTTCAACCTAAAGTAAGGTAGATTATAGCGATCAACCTAATATGTTTATCTCAGAAAATGAGAGAAACTCAAAACCATCGGACCATGCAACCTTAATTTAAAGGAGTGATAAGACAGGTACCGACGTGTGACAGTGTACCTTTATGGAGACTTTTTAGTGCTGCCCCACTGAAGGACCAAACCACCAGCATCATGACCTGATATCCCCGTTAGTCGCATTATCCTGATACTGACCAAACCAGTCCTTGTCCTATTTTATTAATACCAAGTGCCAGGCTCGGTAACGACGAGTATCAATTTGGTAAATCTTTACGTTGATTCAGCTTGGGGTTTATTAAAATAACCTTCGCCACGGGAATCTAGCCAGCACTCTTGGTGATTCAGCCATCATCTCCACTGTTACAATTTAACGTATTCACATTCATCATATTCGATTATGAATAACAGCGGAGATCGAACCCACATCTCTTGCATTACTTCAGTGTACTAACCATTACACCAGCTAGGCTCCCTGATGTCACCACACTACCCACGCCTACCTGTATATGCGGCTCCTTGCCTCAGAGGTCAGTGCAGACTACTACACTTTGAATACAACGAGCTCAGGTTTAAAACCCCGTTAACACCAATCCAAAAATTGAATTAAAATAAGATTTTTACCTGGAGGAAATTTTAATTCTCACTATTTCTACTTTTATTGTGATGAAATGGTTATGGAGTAACGAACAACAAAATACGAATGTAAGAAATGAAGCTATTGAAAATTTGACTTTAATGTTTATCTCAATTTGTAGATTGTTGTTTACAGGGTTCTTCGGCTAAACTCCTTATGTTAAACTACTATTTTGTTATTTGTTTGTTGTTGTTTTACGTCCTAGCAACATGTACGGTCATATCAGGATGGCTACCGACTTGTGACAGTGCGCGCTCATGGCGACTTTATAGTGCTGCCCCACTGGGGGTTGAGACCAGGCCACCAGCACCATGACCTGATATCCCACTCAGTCACATTATCCTGACACTGAGCCAACCAGTCGTTGAAACCACTTATTCTCTTGGAATTATCTCAGGTGGAAGGCGTCTGTGATCACGCTGCGACTGTTAGGGTCATCCAATCCCTTCTCAGGTGCTAGAGTGACAAAGGCCACTGAGTACGTTAACAAGGTGGACAGGCTTTCTTGGTGAAATAGTGAAAGTTCTGGGGCGTTCTCTGTGGCGGACTGGTTAGAGTGTCTGACTTTTTTCTAGGTCAGACTCCTAATCTGAGGGTTGGCGGTTCAATTCCCCGTGCCCCCAACTCTGCCAATTTGGATTTCCACTGCTGTGTATAACTTACAGCGTCATCAAAGCCCGGTTGCTCTCATACCATGTGTATGTGGTGTGGGAGGTTAAAAATCCCTTGGGTCGGTAAAAGTGCAGGCTCGGGCTTTCTAGAGACCAGCAGTGGAATGAGGAAGACCAGTTGTCTATGACTGAAATTTCCCCTGCTTAAACAACTAATGGACCAAATAAAAAAAACACAAAAAAACAGCTCAATAGAGTAAAGTTCCTTACGGAAAGCATCGCAAAGCTGGCTTGGATTGAGTGAAATGGAAGCCCTTTGACTTTGTTTTAGACTCTATGCAATTCCACCTAGCACAAACATAACACCACCATAACAAAGCCCTAAATGGCCGAGTGGGTTAGAGCGTCCATCTCCCGTGTTGGTAGATCGTGGGATCGTAGGTTCGAACCCTGGTCGAGTCAAACCACTGACTTAAAATGTGATACTTGTCGCTTCCTACTAATTCTAGCATGGCACTTGGTATTATTAGGATAGGGCAAGGAGCAGTGGAATGAGGAAGACCATTCGTCCACGATTCAAACAGCCCCTGCTTAAAGCTGCTTAGTCTAATGAAAATATAAAAAATTGTAAAACCAAGACAATTACCTAAATTTGATTCTACATATCTAACTTAGATACTGGTGCACTTATTAAACATGTGTCACCACATTGAAGGGAATACTGATGCAATTGAATAGAACCTGTTCCTGCAGAAGCCTATGGGGTCAGAGTTTTGATGTGCTTGCCAAAATTAATATTGCCTGTTTCCACTTCAAATATCTAAAAAGTTAGCCACTTAAAATAAAAGTTACTTCAAGCTAAAGTAATGTACATAATAACGATAATCCTAACGTATTTATCTCAGAAAATTTCAGAAACTCAAAACCATCGGACTATGCAACTTTAATCAAACTGATCTACCCCCAAAAAAGCAACCATAGCACAAGCATAACACACGCATAACCTAATCAGGGCCCGTATTCATGTACTGATGCCAGGCATAGCCCGTGCTACACGCTAGCTCTGGGGTAGCTATCCGAGGCTAGCGGCGGGTTGGAGAAATAGGTCAAGTCTTATTCACCAATGTCCAAGCAGCCGCGGATAGCTAACCATGAAGTTATTTATAGATTTGGGAATTTCCTCCATTCGATGATATGAATAACACCTCCAATGCAGTGGCGGCATTACTATCGGTTCGAATTTAGGGTTAATTCTGTTAAATATGACAGCATTTAATAGATTTGGGCCTAATATATTGCCGCCGATATGGCGGCGACGGCTGCGGCCATGTTTAGTTGACGTTGGACAGTATGGATATCGATGTCGCTGCAGTGTTGGCAAATTGTTTACTTTACATTCATCGATTCAACAATATGCATAACGCCGCCAATGTGGCAGCGGCGTTAATATCGGTTTGAATTTAGGGTTAAATTGATAAAATTTCACTTATTGCGTATGTAATTCTGTTAAATATGATCGCATTGAATAGATTTGGATGTAATATATCGGCGGCCGCCACACTAACCGACGGGGCTAGCAGTTAAACTAGATTTGAAACCAAGGTAGCTTAGCCTAGGCTACGGTTGGCAGCTAGCAGTGGCCCCAGCACATGAATACAGATTTTCCACCGTTAGCCGTGTGGGGCTACCGTAGCCGCGGTTAAGGCCCTGGCACCAGCACATGAATACGGGCCCAGAACAGGGTACGGCACAACCATGGCATACACATTACACAACCATACCACAACCACAACACAACCACCTGACAACTACAACACAACCACAATACAAGAACACAACCAGAACACACGCAGAACACAACCACAACAAACATTCAAATTGTCGAATATCAGCAGACTTTTGTTGTTGTTGGTACCATACTTGATTAAGTAGGGGATTTTCTTAATCACAGACAATTGTTTTTCATCATTCCACTTCTCCTTGCCCTATCCTAGCAATGTGAAGCACCAGGCGACAAGTATAACTTTGGATGTCATTGCTTTGACTCGACCAGGGTTCAAATCCCATAACCTACCAAAACGGGAGTCGTGCGCGCAACTCATTCAACCAATCCCCGTCTGGGAATTCTCACACTTCCAATTTCCCGCGCTTTTCACGCGTGCCAGACGCCGGAAATGGTGGGTGCAAACTGTCGTCTGCTGGTGCTGCCGAGTGGCGCCACCGCACGGCGGGAGCGCGAACCGTGAACAGGCATCGCGAGGGGCGGGCTTCCTTATATGGGCAAGTGATGGCGGCGGTTTGTCGCGCGTTCTCGCGTGAAAGAAAAAGGCGAGAAAGCGCGAGATGCCGGGATAGTTCGGCCGTCGGCCGACAGTCGAGGAAGCGTCGCGGAACAATGGAACGCTGTGTGTGTGCAACGAGCAGACGACAAATGGCAGCACCAACCAGCGGTCGTTTGGCGACAAGTCGATTGATTTGGAATGTAGTCTGCAGTACCGGACGCGGTTGCTTAATCGGTAAAGCGCAGGTTTCCCGTGCGGAAGGTATGGAGTTCGAATCCCAGCCGACTTAAACTTTGTTGTTGGCATCCTTCAGTCTTGCAGACTGCGACGTAGCACCTCTAGAGTTGGTTGAGGAACATCCCCTTTTATGGCTGTACCAATCCTCGATTTGCACAATCGGTTGCAGCCCTGGCACATGAAGTCTTATGCATCCCATGATTCCGTGGAAGTAACTTCTTCGATTTGATGACTGGCTTTCCTCCTGGACCTCTTGTCTTTGGCAGCATCGCGCATGGCAGACTGAGTCAAATCACTAACTTATGAAATTGATACCTGTCGCTACCTGGCCTGATGCTCGGAATTAAAAGGATAAGGACAAGAAATGGTTTGCACAGTATCGGGATAATCCAACTATATGGAATATCGGGTCATGGTGCCAGTGGTAGGTAGGCCTGATCTCCCAGTAGGGCAGCACTGTAAAGTCGGCATGAGTGTGCACTGTCACAAATCGGTACCGTCTTGATATGACCTTAGATGTTGCTAGGACGTAAAACAACAACAAACAAAAGTGGTATGCTGTCTGGAGATTGACACTCTCTACTAATGGCTCGCCGAGCTTCCCGGGTCCGCCGCCAGGTGGCATTGCATGATTAGTTAGTAACACGCATTTCCGGCGACGCTGGCATCAGCGATCTACTAAGTGCACTTCAACTGATTGTTTGTTTGTTTATGTCGTGGGGGGAGGGGTGATACAAATCGGAAATATTGCGCCTAGAGCGGGACTCGAACACACATCTGTTTGCATTCCGGGCCAGTATTTTTGTTATTTTTGTTCAATTTTTTGTATTCCAGTTGAATAACATCTTTTTTTCAGCACCGAGGTGCTGGTCTTCTGCCCTTAGCAATCATAGTGCATATGAACTATTTATGCATGAGATGATGAGATGGCATGAACAATATAGACAATAGTAGGTTAAAATGAGGCATTACAAATATATTAGGGATCTTATTTTGCACATGTAGACTGGAGAATAGCCATTTACCTTTAGACTATATCAGTGATTTGATGATCATACCTGTGAGGAGTCTTGTACGACTCATTTACATTGTCTCGGTCAACTATAGCTTTGTCGGTAGTATATGTTTTATTGGTTTAGTCAGGTGTTATAGGCTGGTAGGTATACTTTGGTAGTTGTTATTTCTTTTACTCTTTTTGCCAGGGGGATGCTAACCATTACACCGCCTAGGCTCCCTGATGTCACCACACTACCCGCGCCAACCTGTCTATGCGGCTCCTTGCCTCAGAGGTCAGTGCAGACTAGTACATTTACTTATTTGATTGCTGCTTGTTGTGGTTTTACCTCCTATCAACATTTACGGTCATATTCAGCTCTTTAACGTTTTTTTCTGGTCAATTAAAAGTCTCCATCCGTTAGCTTTTTTCTTAATGACCAGTTTGTAAATGTTTCATTCCATGGTTTCCGTTTACAACGGTTTGAAATGGTTGTTCATACTGCGGGCAGTATATTAAATATACGTTACTAATATTGTTATTATTATTATTATTATTATTATCATTATTACTATTATATCAGCACGGGTATATTCTTCTTATTAAACAAAATTGCCTCCTCTTTTTGTTTCCCCCTTCTTCTTCTTTTTCTTCTTCTCCTTCTTCTTCTCCTTCCCCTTGTTCTTCTTCTTCATATTCTTCTCCTTCTTCATATTATTATTCTTCTTCTTTTTCTTCATAGTCTTCTTCATATTCTTCTTCTTCATATTCTTCTTCATATTCTTCTTCTTCATATTCTTCTTCATATTCTTCTTCATATTCTTCTTCTTCATATTCTTCTTCATATTCTTCTTCATATTCTTCTTCATATTCTTCTTCGTATTCTTCTTCATATTCTTCTTCATATTCTTCTTCGTATTCTTCTTCATATTCTTCTTCATATTCTTCTTCATATTCTTCTTCATATTCTTCTTCATATTCTTCTTCATATTCTTCTTCATATTCTTCTTCATATTCTTCTTATTCATATTCTTCTTCTTCATAGTCTTCTTCTTCATATTCTTCTTCTTCATATTCTTCTTCTTCATATTCTTGTTGTCCTTCGTCTTCATAGTCTTCTCCTTCATATTCTTCTTCTTCTTCTTCATAATCTTCTTCATATTCTTATTGTCTTTCTTTTTCATATTCTTCTTCTTCATATTCTTCTTCATATTCTTCTTCTTCTTATTATATAAGCACAGATACTGACTTGTGACTGTACGCACTCATAGTGCTGCCACATTGAGATACCACACCGCCGGCATCATGAGCCAAAATTCAAATTATTCTTACATGGGGCTAACCAGTTCTTTCACTATCCTAGTAATGCCGAGCACTAGGCAGGATAGCTACAAGCGTCACTTTTTTAAGTCTTCCCATCTTGATCGGGGATATTGGCTGTACGGCACCCTCACCCGGCAGCACTGAAAAGCTGCCACGAGAGTGCATTGCCACGCACACATATCATTAGCTGCTAAGACAACACACCCATCCCTACCCCCCCTTCCAAAAAACAAACAACCAGCAAATGACTACACCCAGACATCGCTTCAACAATTGCTCGTTAAGTGCCGCGATGATTGGTGACACATTCCCACGAGGCGCGTGCGTTGCCATGACAACCCCGCCGACTAATTGACGCGTGGCAGCCATTATTAACATTAAGATTCTGAAAGCATTGTTTGCTTTTCCAATTTTCTCGAACCTCTTTCCTTCACTTGGCACGGTGGCCGAACTAGCTGAGCGCGGGGGCCTCGCGTGTGGGAGATCGGGATCTCAGTTCCCGGTCGAGTCAAACCAATGACTTATAAAATATTGATAGAGTCACTTCCTAGCAAGGTGCTCGGCACTAATAGGATAGGGCAAGGACTGGTTAGCTCAGTATCAGGATAATGTGACTGAGTGGGATATCGGGTCACGAGGACCTGGTCTCCCAGTGAGGCAGCTCTAAAACATCACCATGAGTGCGCACTGTCACAAGTCGGTTACTGATAAGTGATATGACTTTAGATGTTGCCAGGGCGTAAGACCCCAACAACCGTTCAACCTTGACTTGTTTTGGTGATGGAATGAATGAACGTTCCCCGGCCTAAACCCTTTGCAAACGGGATCTTGGCACCGACCCGCCACAACCCACTTCGCACACTCACACCCCCACCCCCACCACCACTCGACGCCTCGTCCTGACACCAGTGACGTCACAGCGTCCATCGGACTTGTTGTTTCTGGCTCGTGTTGTTGTGTGTGTGGGGGGGGGGGGGGGGGGAGGTGTGTGCTTGTCGCTGTTTGTTGATGGGTGGTTTGTGTTTGTGTCATTACCTGGTCGGCAACTTTCTCCCTCTCCCCATTGTCTCCTAACCCCCACCACCACGCACACACTCACACACGCACCCTCCCGCGCCCCTCCCCCCTCCCACCCCAGCCCATCCTCCCCCTCCCCCACCCAGCCCCAGGCGTCCCTGTCCCCACACCTTCTTCCGCCTTCCTCTCATCCAGCATCTCTTCACTCTTCACTCTTCACTCTTCACTCTTCACTCTTCACTCTTCACTCTTCACTCTTCACTCCATCCATCTCCCCTCTCTCCCCCCTCCCCCCCCCCCCTCTCCCCTCTCCCCCTCTCCCCCTCTCCCCATCTCCCCCTCTCCCCCTCTACCCCTCTCCCCCTCTCCACCTATCACCGCTCCCCATCTCCCCCCCCCCCTCCCCATCTCCCCTCGCCTCTTCCCCTCTCCCTATCGCCCCCTCTCCCCCTCTCCCCCTCTCCCCCCTTACCCCTCTCCTTTCCCCATCCCCCTTCAGTTTTACCTTCCCTCCCCCATCTCTCCTACACCTCCCCCCTCCCCCCCTCCCCCCTTTCCCCTTTCCCCTCCCCTCTTCCGTTCACCTTCCCTTCTCCATCCGCCCTCTCCCTTCAGCCCCCTTCATCCCCTTCTCCCCTCTCCCCTTGACCACCCTCCTCCCGCCTCTCCCCCTTCTCTACTCCGTGTCCACCATCCTTCTACCCTACGTAATCCTCCACCTCCACTCTCACCTCCCTCCCCTCCCTTCCCCTCCGTCCCCCCCTCCCCTCCCTCCGCTCCTCCTCCCTCTCTCCCTCCGCACGCTCCCCCTCCCACGCCCTCCCTACTCCCTCCCTTCCTTCCCTCCGTCCCCCCATCCCCTCCCTCCGCTCCCTCCCGTCCCTCCCCTCTCTCCCTCCCCACGCTCCCCCCTCCCATCCTCCCCTCCTACCCCTCCCCTCCCCCTCCGTCCCCTCCCCTCCCTCCGCTCCCTCCCGTCCCTCCCTCTCTCCTCCCTCGCTCGCCCTTCCCATCCCCTCCTACTCCTCCCTCCATACCCCCTCCCCCCCCCCTCCCTTCCCTTCCCCCCCCCCCCCTCGCTCCCGCTCCCTCCCTCGCCCATCCCCCTCCCTCCGCTCCGTGCCCCCTCCCCTCCTCTCCTCCCCTCCCCTCCTCCCACCCCTGCCCCCCCTTACCCCTCCCTTCCTCCCTCCCTTTCCCTCCCCTCCCTCCCTCCCCCCCTCCCTCCCATCCTCCCCTCACCTCTACCTGCTCCCGCTACTCCCTCCTCCCACTACCTAACCATTCACCTCCCCCACCACCCCACCCCACGTTCTCCCCCCCCCTCTCCACTCCTCCCACCCTCTCCCCTCCATCTCACCCCAACGTTCCCCCACTCCTTCCTTCCCCCGACCCCTCCTCTCCTCTCTCCACTCCCCACACCTCCACCCCAACACACCATTCCGCCCCCCAGTCCACCCCCCCACACCCCGCGCCATACCCCAGAAACAACCTGTATGTATTGCAATCAGCGTCGATGGAAATTGTACCCTCTACAACGCGAGATAGCAACTACAATGTGACAGTGACATGGGTGCATCCGGTCACGTGTCAGTATAGACCATCATCCCCTATTGAGGGTTCTTAAGGCCCGATCACATACACGGTAGTGGACGTAATTGAACGTAGTGGAGGCTAACATAGTTGAACGTGCCGGAATCCGTAGTTCTCCGTCATGCTAACTTGGTAATGATGTGGCTCTACCGTGAGTTCCGATTTAATCTTTGGACATCTTCAAAAGAGCACTTTGTTCGAGGCTGAATTTGCATCTGTGATGCTAACATATGCTAGCATACTCTGACATACTCTAACATACTCTAGCATAATCTAGCATACTCTAGTGTGCTCTAGTGTGCTCTAGCATACTCCAGTATACTTGGACGAAACCCTGGTCACATAGCTGTTAGTGGACTTAGCTGAACGTAGTGGAGGCTAACGTAGTTGAACATAGTTGAACGCACCGGCATCCATACCATAACGTATTTATCTATACCATAACGTATTTATCCGTACCAAAACCTGCCGTACCTTAACGTATTTCAACATAGTTTAGCGTATTTACACTACGTTTGACCCACATTAGCCTCCACTAAGTTCACCTATGTTCAACTACATCCACTAACATGTATGTGACCGCGTCATGAGAGTCGCATATGGCCCGATATCGATTAATTTTTTTCTAAACCAAAATGCTTCGTTATGAAGGTTCGAAGTTCGGATCATCATCCTGTTTGACTCAAACCAATGACTTATGAAATTGATACTTGTCTCTGCCTGGTGCTTGGCGTTACTAGGTTGGCACAAGGACTGGTTGCACAGTGTCAGGATAGTGTGACCCTGGGAAATCGGGTCATGGGGCTGGCAGCCTGAACACCCAGTGAGGCAACACTATATTTATAGAGTTGCCATGGGTGTGCACCGTCACAAGTCGGTACCGATCAATTTTATAAGTCATTGGTTTGAATCGGCTGGGATTTGAACTCCAGACCTTCCGCACTACAAATTCGGCCACCGCGCCCGGTCACAGACCCAATCAACCTATAATAAACATGTGGTACATTTTTGGTGGTCAATATTTTATTTGTCAGAAAAAAAACATTCAGCCAGACTTAAACATGAGACTTCCGGCCATGCGTGGTGACCATTCATTATTTATGGTTGTTAGTTTGTTGGTTGTTGGAGTTTTACATCCTGGCAACATCTAAGGTCATATCAGGATGGGTACCGACTTGTGACAGTGCACACTCATTGTGACTTTATAGTGTTACCCCACTGGGAAATCAGGCCACCAACACCATAACCTGATATCCCACTCAGTCACAATATCCTGACACTGAGACAACCAGTCTTTGTCCTATCCTAATAATGTCGAGTGCCTGGCTAGGAAGCGACAAGTATCAATTGCTACGTGATTGGTTTGACTCGACCAGGGATCGAACTCATTGGTCCGAATCCCATGATCTACCAAAACGGGAGACGGACGCTCAACTCATTCGGCCATCCCGTCTGGTGCAATTATTTTACTGATGGTAATACAATGGTAAAGTTGCAGAGTCCGATGGTTTTGTGTTCCTGCCATTTTCTTAGATAAATATATTAGTTTGATTGTTAAAATCTACGTTACATTCATTTGAAATAACTGCATTAAAACGATTAACCTGCGTTCAAAGTTTAAATATAAAATCCGCTCTTGACCACAGGTACATTGAACATAAATATGTGTACCAGGACCTAAGTTGAATGTGTAGGATAACATCTAGGCGAGTGTCTGGTTCTGTTAAGATAATCTTATGCTGTCATCGGATTATGCAGCTTTCAAAGATCACAGAGGTCGCTAATACCTGCGTCTTTACAAACAGACTGAGATGAGAGAGAGGAAAGCCACCGGGTCCCAGAGACAGTAGATCCACCTGCGACCAGACGGGATGAGAGAGAAGAAAGCCACCGGGTCCCAGAGACAGTAGATCCACCTGCGACCAGACTAGATGAGAGGGAGGAAAGCCACCGGGTCCCAGAGACAGTAGATCCACATGCGACCAGACGAGATGAGAGGGAGGAAAGCCACCGGGTCCCAGAGACATTAGATCCACCTGCGACCAGACGAGATGAGAGGGAGGAAAGCCACCAGGTCCCAGAGACAGTAGATCCACCTGCGACCAGACTAGATGAGAGGGAGGAAAGCCACCGGGTCCCAGAGACAGTAGATCCACCTGCGACAAGACCAGATGGCGGAATGAGTTGAGCGTCCGTCTCCCAATTTGATTGGTTGGTTCATTGTTGAAGTGTTACGTCCTGACAACATCTCAGGTCATATCAGGATGGGTACTGACTTTGTGACAGGCTGCACTCATGGTGGCTTTATACTGCTGCCCCACTGGCGAATCAGGCCGATGGCTCCAAGACCTGATGACCCAATATCCCACTCAGTCACATTATCCTTACACTAAGCTAACCGGTCCTTGTCCTATTCCTATTAATGCCGAGCGCCAGGATAGGAAGTGACAAGTATCAATTTTGTAAGTCATCGGTTTGACTCCAAATTCCCGATCTCCCGCTCAAAGTGCAGGAGATCGGGAATTCGGCCACACGGGCCCGGTTCCCGCTTTGGTAGATCATGGGATTCGAACCCTGGTCGAGTTAAACCAATGACTTACAAAATTGATACTTGCTGCTAGCTAGCTAGGCGCTCAGTATTATTAGGATAGGGCAAGGACTAGTTGGCTCGGTGTCAGGATAATGTGACTGAGTGGGATATCAGGTCATGGTGCTGGCGGCCTTGTCTCCCAATGGGGCAGCACTACAAAGTCGCCCTGAGTATGCATTGCCACAAGTCGATTCCTGTCCGGATATGACCTTAGATGTTGCCAGGACATAAAACTCAAATAATCAACCAACCAACATCAACCTGCTTCTCTCTAAGACAAAAGACTCCGCGGCTGCGACTCAGACATGTGCAGACAGCAAGAGACTTGAATGTTTGTTGCTTAACATCCTAGCAACATCAAAGGTCATATCAGCATGGGCACTGACTTGTAACAGTGCACACACATGGCGACTTCCTAGTGTACCCTCACTGGGAGACCATGCCACCAGCACCATGACCCGATATCCCACTCAGTCACATTATCCAGATATTGTGCTAACCAGTCCTTGTTCTATTCCCATTAATGACGAGCGCCAGGCCAGGTGGTGACAAATATCAATTTTAGAACTCATTGTTTTGACTCAGCTGGCATTTTTCGAACTCCCGATCTCCCGCACGGGAATGCTGCGCTTTACCGACTGAGCCACGGCGTCCGGTATTAAGCAAGAGCGCGCAGTACACGCCGAAGAAGAGGCAGAGACGTCAGAGATAACCGATCAAAGACTACAAACACTAAGACTGCTACTATACTTCACAGAGCAGCCTACATGGTCGGGGAGGCTGGGGTTTAGGCCCAGTCTGAGAGGGACCATTTAAAGTATTCCTTTGGATTAGTAAAAAAAGGTGGGGCGAATTAAGGGATTGTCGCTAAGCCTTCCCTGCGCAAAGTGCGGTGTTTTTTGAGTTTCTGTCATTTCCCGAGGTAAATAAATGTATTCGGTTGGTCGTTATAATCTACTTTCTTTAGACCAGATGGCATGGCTGAATGAGTAGAGCGTCCGTCTCCTGTTTTGGGAGATCTGGAGATCCGAAGCCAAGAGATCGTGGGTTCGAATCCTGGTCACGTCAAACCGATGAGTTAAAAATTGATCATTTTCGCTGACTAGCCTGGTGCTCGGCATTATTAGGATAGGGTAAGGACTGGTTAGTTAGTGTCAGGATAATGTGACTGTGTGGGATATCAGGTCCTGGTGCTGGTGGCCTGGTTTCCCAGTGGGGCAGCACCATAAAATCGCCATGAGTGCGCACTGTCACAAGTCGCTACCCGTCCTGATATGACCTTAGATGTTGCAAGGACATAAAACTCCAATAAACAAACAAATTCAGCAGGGGATCCAAGCCCTACCCACTTGTTGGCTCTCCCATTTTATCACTTCCCCTCGCCAACACCCCCACACACACCTGGAATAATTTGAAGCGTTAGACAATCGTCTACAGTTCGCACCTGTAATATATACCGCAATGGGGGGGAGGGGGGCTGGGGATGGGGGTAGGGGTCTGGGGTTGGTTGTTGGAGTTGTACGACCTGGCAACATCTGAGGTCATATCAGGATGGGTACCGACATGTGACAGTGTGCACTCGTGGTGACTTTATAATTATAGTGCTTCCCAACTAGGAAATCAGGCCGCCAGCACCATGACCCGCAATCCCACCCAGTTCCATTATCCTGACACCGAGCTAACCGATCCTTGCCATATCCTAATAATGCTGAGCGCCTGGCTAGAAAGCAACAAGTATCAATTTGATAAGTCATTGATTTGACTCGACCGGGAACCAAACTCCCACCTTTCCACATGTGAGGCCTGCGCGCTACCGATTAGGCCACCGCGCCCGCTGTGGGCGTGGGGGTGGCGGTGGGGTGGGGGTGTGGGGTGTGGGGGGGGGGGGTAGGAGTGGGTGAGGGGTTGCATTTGCAAACAATCCTTGGAAGTTGGCATAAATAGGTGTGAAAATACGGCAGAGAATCAACACAAACGTGCGCCTACAGAAAGCAGGGACGCGCACACATTATGCAAATTAGAAGAACGCCGGTTCTTAATGGACGCCGTCCGCCATCTTGGATTGCAGACGACAGCGAATTTAGGACAGAGGGCTTTATTGCCACTCACGCGCTTTGGTGTTTGCAGTATGGAGCACAAGTCCTAAAGCTCGGTGTTTACGAGGGTAGGAATGTGGTACACATATTTAGGAGCCTCGATTCAGGATCACCCAAAGTCTATATCTCCGATTGTGTATTCGGTTATCCCGTCTGATTTAAAGCATAATTGGTCTATTTTCACCTATTTCAGCCAGTGGTCCACAACTGGTTCATCAAAGTGAGTCTACGCGGAGCGGAACGTAGCTCAGGCGGTAGAGTGTCCACCTGCGAAGGTGTCGATCATCCGATCGATCCTGCTCAACGGACACATTTGCAGTTTGGGTTATTTTCCGCTACAAGCAGTGGTCCACAACAGGTTCATCAAAGGCTGAGGTATGTGCTGTCCTGTCTGTGGGAAAGTGCATATAAAAGACCTCTTGCTACTTATCGGAATGAGTAGCCTATGTGGTGGTAGCAGGTTTCCTCAAAAGAAATATTTCAGAATGACCATATGTTTGACGTCCGATAGGCGATGATGCAAAAATCAATGTGCTCTAGAGGCATCGTTAAATGAAACAAACTTGACTTTTTTCCTTTTATTTCCAGCTATTTCAAAATTTTAATTCAATTAAAATTGCATAGTCCAATAAAAACATCAAATTTTCAAAAGCAAAATATGTATATAAATTAAATTTGAACCTACATATCTAACTTAGATACTAGTGCAGTCATTAATCATTTATTGCTGTCTAGAAGGATGTATGAAGTCAATCTGATAGAACCTGTTACTGCTGAAGCCTAGGGGGAGTTAGAGTTTTGGCAAGCATGCACAAATTAATTTCCCATGGTTAGACTTAAATTATCATATAAGTTAGTAATTTTAAAGCAATATTACTTCAAAGTAAAGTAAGGTGCATTAACCTGCTCAACCTACTGTATTTATCACAGAAAATGACAGACATTCAAAACCATCGGATTATGCAGTTTTCAGCTAATGTAGTCTGTGCTAACCTCTCAGGTAAGTAACTACATAAACAGGTAGGTGTGGGTGGTGTGGTGATACCAGGGAGACCCGGAATGAAAAAAGATGTGGGTTCGAGTCCCGCTCTAGGTGCAATATCTCTAATTTTCACACTCCCCCCCCCATGACAATGGTAACCAATATCATCCTCGATACAGCTCAAGTTAAATTCCTGCTGCTCTTCGATTGGATCCACAATACAATGGCATATATACAGGCAATGCACTTACATATAAATACTCAGGGTACGTTCAACAACCATACAGTGCGTATCTTGTACAGGATCCTGGTCATAGCAGCCAGTGTTGGGGGGGAGATGAAAATGGGAAATATTGTGCCTGGAGCAAGTTGGGTAGCCACATTTTGTCATTCTGGAGCTACGGTTCTAACCATTACACTACCTCGGCTCCCTAATGCAATCACCCTGTCCATGCCCACCTGTCGATGTGGCCCCTTGCCTGAGAGGTCAGTACAACCTACTACACTAACCATTACACTACCTAGCCTCCCTGACGCAATCACCCTATCCACACCCACCTATCTGTGTGACTCCCTGCCTGAGATGTTAGTGCAGACTACTACTAGACTACAGATATCGATATTGGCATCATCAATATTGATATTGATATCGATATTGCTCACACGCCCGAAGACACAGTGCATCGACTCACACACTGATCATCACGTGACCCTCTCCATTTCCGGTCAAACACTACCACGGTGCCCGCGGACGCGCATGCGCATGCGCTGGAATATGTGACATGTATGTATGGCAGCTTTGATTGTTGGCAGACTCAGGTAGAGTTCCCACCTCCAGAAACTCCAGAACCCCCCCTCCTCCCCAGAACCCCTCCCCAGAACCCCTCCCCAGAACATCCTCCCCCCAGGGGCCCTCCTCAGCTCTCATTCACCCCCACCCCCAGTCATCCCCTCAACTCTCATCCCCCCATTCCCCCATTCCCCCAGTCACCCCCTCAACTGTCATCCATCCCCCACCCAATCGCCCCAGCCATCCCCCCCCCCCCAAGTCACCCTCTCACCTCTTATTCCTTCCCCCACCCCCAGTCCCCCTCAACTCTCACCCCCCCCCCCCCATCCCCCAGTTACCCCCTCAACTCTCATCCATCCCCTACCCACAATCGCCCCACCATCCCCTTAATTGTAACCCCCCAAGTCACCCCCTCACCTCTTATTCCCTCACCCCCCCACCCCCCCAGTCCCCCTCAACTCTCACACCCCCCCCCCACCCCCAGTTACATCTCAACTCTCATCCATCCCTACCTAAAACGCCCCAGCCACCCCTTAATTGTAAACTATCTACCCTCCCAAGTCACCCCTCATCTCTCATCCCCCACCTACCCCTCCCCCAAGCCCCCCTCAACTCTCACCACCCCCATCCCATTCCCTCAGCGCCCCCTTCACTCGCAGCCCCTCCCAATCACCCCCCATTCACACCCCCCCCCCCCCAGTCACCCCTCAACCCCCAGTCACCCCATCAACTCTCACCCACCCAATCCCCATCCCACCAGTCACCCCCATCCACCCAAGCTCACCCCTACCACCCGCTCAATACCCCTAACAACTGCAACACCCCCAACCCCATCAACTCGACCAGACTCGACTCTGAGGCCCAATCGGTAGAGCGCAGCCTTCCCGTGCTGGAGATCGGGAGTTCGATTCCCGGTCGAGTCAGACTTATAAAATTAATACTTGTCACTTCCTAGCTTGGTGTTCGGCATTAAGAGGATAGGGCAAGGACTGGTTAGCTCAGTGTCAGGATAACGTGACTGAGTGGGATATCAGGTCATGGTGTGCCTGATTTTGCAGTGGGACACCAATATGAAATCACCATGAGTGTGCACTGTCACAAGTCGGTACCCGTCCTGATATGACCTTAGATGTTGCCAAGATGTAAACATCCAACAACCAACATACTACGCAGCACTCACGACCACAACCACAAACACCACTCTGTGGACATTATTATATTATGCATTAAAACTCCACCACATGTCTTAAACAAATTCTATTTCAGTGGAAAGATTTATCTCTTGAACAAAGTCTTCTTTCTTTTTGACGGTGCGGGGGCCACTGGCCTTGCAGCCATTGTTGGTTCAGTTATTTACACGACGCCTTAAAAGAGAAAAATGAATGAGAAAAAGCTTCAGCGCGATAAAAGAAGAGATATTATGGACACAATGGTTCCTCATACATATGAGAAGTGAGCCTTATGGCCCTGTCACATCACGACGTAACGACGTCGACGTAGGGAGAACGTGAAGAACGTTGAACTTCTCGGCGTAGTATGCAAATTCTGGCACAAGTTGAACGTGGATGCAGCGTAGTGGACGAGAGCGTAACGTCGGTAAAGCGTAGTGATACCGTCATTCAACGAGAGAGGTCAACGTAATGATGATCACGGAACGTTATGAACGTTATTCCATCGCCAGAAGAACGTTACATGACGTTAGCTACGTCATGAGATGTTGAACGTATGTTGAATGCACGTTCTCCTGATGTTCTCCTGATGTTCTCCTGACGTTCTCCTGACGTTCTCCTGACTTTCCCATTACGCCGCATGGACGTTTCCACCAGCTTTAATGTGGGTCAACGAGTGGAACGTAGTGGAACGTAGTGAGGAACATTTGCCTAACATCCGTTTAACGTCATTGACGTTCGCTGAACGTGAACAGAACGTACGGCGAACGTAAACCCTTATGTTCGAGCTACGTCGAAACTTTTGAACATGTCCAAAACGTCGATGTAACTCGACGTAACACGACGTAATGTGACGTAGATCGACGTCAGTCTAACGTCATTATGACGTCATCATAACATAATCCAACGTACATCAACGTAATGACGAAATATCACCACGTTAGGCTCACGTTTGCTCATTACGTTGTAGTGTGACAGGGGTATTAGCTGAACCATCTCGGTTTAAAATAGCCCCAGTCACACTACAGCTTGTGATCACTTTGCGACCAGCTTAGACCAAAGAACCCACACTCACCCGTTACGTCCTTGCGACCAAAACAATGGTTGCCGACATCTGGGCATCACTGGTGACTGTGGCTTCTTTGGTCTAAAGTGGTCGCAAAGTGGTCGCAAGCTGTAGCATGACTGGGGTCTCAGGAGCCATTTCACTAAAGACTATCTCAATCCAGCTTTAAATGTCTTCTGTTGTGCAATGACTAACAATCTAATGTATTTATTTGTTTAAATATGGTATAATTTATCATTATTTCCTAGCGACACACCAGGAATAACAAAACACACCCAAATGGCATTGGAAATTCAAAATGGCGTCCGACCGGAAGTGCCCGGTAAATGGCTGCACAGCCGAACTGTGGCCGACGCGCATCCGGCGCATGCGCACGGCGTTTCAAAGGACGCGCGGGTAATAGCTTCTGCTGGTTCCGGTCGGAGGTCGGAGGTCCGAGGGCAGAGGTCAGAGGTCAGGCCAGCGGCGGACAAGGGGTTATCAGGTAGCGCTTAACTAACACTCCCACAGGTGTGCCCCCCCCCCCCCGCCCCCCGCCATCCCCCTTGCAGCATGTGGTTGGTTGTAGCCGCAAATTGAGTTTAAATATTCTGAAGAAATAGGGCTTGGAGAGGGCTCCATCCCCAACTTCCGTGTGTAAGCTATAGCTGCGACCCGGCGTGCTGGGTCCCAGCGTCGATCCTTCTTGAGGGACCAGCGGAACTTGGAATGCCCGTATTGACCACCAGAGGGCCTGGTTGGTTGGTTTTGGGAGTTTCACGTCCTGGCGACATATAAGGACATATCAGGATGGGTACCGACTTGTGACAGTGCACACTCATGACGACTTTATGGTGCTGCCTCACTGGGAGACATGGCCACCAGGATCATGACCTAATATCCAACTCAATCACATTAATTATCCTAACACTGAGCTAACCAGTCCTTGCTCTATCCTAATAACACCAAGCGCCTGACTAGGAAGTGACAAGTACACATTGTAAAGTCATTGGTTTGACTCGACTAGGGTTTGAAGAATCCCACGATCTACCAAAATGGGAGACGGACGCTCAACTCATTCGGCTACCCCATCCAGTCGGTTAGCGAACATGAGGGGTGAGGGACGTGAGGGACATGAGGGGTGTGGGCCATGAGGGATGAGGGGCATGAGGGGTGCGGGACATGATGGGTGAGGGACATGACGGGTGTGGGACATGAGGGGTGAGGGACATGAGGGGTGAGGGACATGAGGGGTGAGGGACATGAGGGGTGAGGGACATGAGGGGTGAGGGACATGAGGGGTGAGGGACATGAGGGGTGAGGGACATGAGGGGTGAGGGTCATGAGGGTGTGGGGAATGAGGGGTGCGGGAGGACATGAGGGGTGCGCGCGCGGACTGCGGGGTGCGGGACATGAGCGGTGAAGGGACATGCAGGGGTGAGAGACATGAAGGGTGCAGGACATGAGCGGTGAGGGACATGATGGGTGCGGGACATGAGGGTGAGGGACATGAGGGGTACGGGACATGAGGGGTGAGGGACATGAGGGGTTGAGGGACATGAGGGGTGAGGGAAGATGGGTGTGGGACATGAGCAGTGAGGGACATGAGGGGTGAGGGACATGAGGGGTGCAGGACATGAGGGGTGAGGGACATGAGGGGTGCGGGACATGAGGGGTGAGGGACATGAGGGGTGAGGGACATGAGGGGTGAGGGACATGATGGGTGTGGGACATGAGCGGTGCGGGACATGAGGGGTGCGGGACATGAGTGGTGCAGGACATGAGGGGTGAGGGACATGAGGGGTGAGGGACATGATGGGTGTGGGACATGAGGGGTGCGGGACATGAGGGGTGTGGGACATGAGGGGTGAGGGACATGAGGGGTGAGGGACATGAGGGAGAGGGGACTCGGAAGTGACGTATACTGGGACTCGGTGGTCTGACCTTGACCGCTGGTCTGACCTTGACCTCGGCCGCTTGTGGTGACCTTGACTTTGACCTTGGCGGGCCTGTGGTTGGCGGTGCCTGAAGGCAGCGGTCGTTATCCACACGTATATAACACGTGCCGACGCCCTCTCAACTACCCCAATTATCGCCCACTCCTCCATACACCCCTACCCACCCCCCCAATCCCCCTCCCAACACCCCTCCTAACCCCACCCTCCATCCCCCCTAAAAGAAAACATTAAAAAAAAACATCGCATTTGAACTTCAAGAACATCCGGAATCACAATCACAATCACAATCACATTTCTCATGTTTCACTCTCCCTCCCTCATTACAGTCTCCTGTCACTAGTCTAGTCATAATTCAAATTATTATTTAAAAAATAAATAACGGCCAGCAACTCTGGCTGTAACCAGACGGGATGGCTAAATGAGGTGAGCGTCCGCCCGCTTCATGTTTTGGTAGGTTATGGGATTTGAGTTCCCATGTTCAAACCTTGGCTGTGTCAAATCAATGACTTTAAATTTGATATTTTGTCACCATCTAGCTGGCGAGTGGCATTAGTAGAATAGGGCAAGGAGCAGTGGAATGCGGGAAAACCAATTGTCCGTGGTTGAAATTTCCCCCGATTAATCAATTAATGTACAACAAAAAACACCCCCCTAAAACCTCCTCCTCGACACTGAAAAATGTGTTAGCCTAAAGAATGAAATACTTTCAATAATAAAGCAAAATCCCTCACATAACCGAAATAATTACAGCCGTGACGAATATAACTGAGAGTGGAACATATCTTTGTCTATACTCCCATAATTTGATTACATTGCACTTACTTATATATGAGACTGTCTCAAAAGGTGCTAAGTAATATGGGACAAAACTTTGTCCATTGTAACGATCAAAATACTATCTGTTTAAGGATTTGCTCAGGATAAAGTGATTTGTTTTTTACATAGTGTTTCATAATCCCAATAGAATACATATTGATTTGAAGCAAATGTCCTTGTGTTTTCAGTGTAACCGTTTCTGCGCTGTTTTGTGTCAATCGGTACAATGGACAAAAAAAAGAAGAGTTATCACCTTTTGAGACAGGCTCATATATATATATTTATGTTTATATATAACCGGTTGGAATCCTCCGAATAGTGGTGGTAGTGAGTGGGATTTGACCACTCGCAAGTGGCGCCAGGTGAGAGAAAGATGAACTAATCCTTCATAATAGGAATGCTTGATTTTGGGGTATATTCTGTGATTCGGTAGGGTGGGTTTGTGGCCAGCCAGATGTTTATTGCCTTTTTGTGAAATAAAGCATGTATCGACCACCACTCCGACCTCCTCGTTAATGTGCAACTTACATATATAAAGTATAACCCCGTTAAACCAAGCTTGGTTAAACCAAATGATCGGTTAATCCAAACTTTTTTTGGCGGCCCAGCAAAATACTACCATTTATCATATAAAAAATTGGTTCAACCAAAGTTGGTTCATCTAAATTATCGGTTAATCCAAACAAAATTGTCGAACCCCAGGCCACTTCCGGTATGGTTAAACCAAACTTTCATATGGCTATAAAGTCATCTGCGACCCCACCAACATTTTTTACATGATAAATGGTAGCATTTTACTGGGCTGCCAAAAAAAGTTTGGATTAACCGATCGCTTGGTTTAACCGAACTTGGTTTAATGGGGTTATACTGTATATACATAAAAAACAGGGACAAATAGTTTTGCCCCTGTCTTGACATGTTCTTGCCGGTGTGAAACCTCTATTTGCTCCCCGAGAGAGTGCCACTGGTAACTTGCAAAAGCCAGCAGCACTTCAACACTTTTGCAGGCAGTTTTCATGAAATATACAATCACACAAAACACCATACCGCAACATGATGATGATGATGACATAAAAAACAATAATCAAAGTGTCCACATACAATGTATATTACATTCATAATGCACCCGCGTGTTTGCCAAAAGCGAAGTCAAAGTCAAAGCCAAAGCTTGGTTAAACCAATGATTGGTTAATCCAAACAAATTTCTAGGGTCCGTTCAAGTTTGGTTTAATGGGGTTATACTGTATATGAATAGTGATATACCGGTTATCGCATGCAATAAGATCTGGAGTGGGTTGCACTCCTCCCTCCTCCCTGCGGTGGGGGGGGGGGGGAGGGCGGGGGGGGACCAGCATGCACCTCTCCGCCTACTGCATGGAGCCCCGCCTCCAGTACCTTGAAGGAATTTTGTGTTTAAATAAAGGGGTAGGGGTATTTTCCCCCTAACTCCTACCACACTATGCGTCTCTATCTTACTTGTATCTAGTTGTATATATTAATTGTCCTAACCACTAAGGGAAGAATTATAATATATATATGTGTGGTGTATAATGCATTATATAAGTATAAATGCTAGGCAACCTAATCCTTCTCACTATATTTCTCCATAGGCGCGTGGCGGAGTGACCCCCCCCCCCTTCCACCAGTTATCGGAGTAATGTACAATGTACCGGGTGGCCCCCCTTATGCTGCACACACTGGATGATTTTGTATCTACATATATATGTGCTATATATATAAAGGCTGGCTACAGTACAAAGAATGAAGGAAAGAAAGAAGTACATTGAGATGATTTATTCTCTGTTATAGGGAATATTAAGTCCTAGCCTAGACACACACATAATCCCGGGTGCGAATGACAGTGTTGAGCGTCCGTAGTTAGGAACGCTGGCAGTGGTGGCGCCAGTGGTCACGTGGGACTGAGGTACTCCGCACCAAATGATACAATGAATAGTAGTAACAAACAGATTAGAAATAATATAATTCCCTTCCGTGCTTTTATATTCGCATAATGACTATACTTCACATATATCTCTGTTTATGCTGTATAACATATTATGTGAGCATAACGGTGTGGAAGGGAATTTCTTGATTACATATAGCACCGACTATTCAATATTCTGCCTCCTCAACTTTACGCTAGTGACCAGTGGTGCCATCACCGGTTCTCTCCGCCCCTAACAGACACGGCAAACCTCACTTGCACCAGAGTATATATAACGGCCTGGCATGCGTTTCTTGAAATTATTCCTGAAAAAGTTAAAGGATGCAGACAAAATCTGCTGGGTCAGTGACAGCGTCTTTAATGCAGGTATAGATCTGAGGAGAAAGAAAGAGAGAGAGAGAGAAAGAGAGAGAGGGAGAGAGGGAGAGAGCGGGCGAGAGAGAAAGAGAGGGGGACATAGAGAGGGAGACAGGGAGCGAGAGAAGGAGAGAGAGAGGGAGAGAGAGACGGAGAGAGAGAAAGATAGGGGCAGAGGGGGGAGATAGAGTGGGAGAGAGAGACAGAGAGGGAGAGAGAGAGAGGGGGGGGGAGAGCGAGAGGGAGAAGGAAGGAGAGAGAAAGAGAGAGATAAATGTAAGGGGGAGAGGGAGAGAGAGAGGGAGAGAGAGAGGGAGAGAGAGAAGGACAGAGAGAGAAAGAGAAAGAGAGAGAGTGTGAAGGGTGAGAGAGAGAAAGAGAGAGAGGGACAGAGAGGAGAAAGGTCTTTAGTCACGTGAATAGAAAAGAATAAGAATGTAATTGTACATGTCGGGTGAGGCCCCTTTGATCTTTAGGGATATGCAAATTAGCTGGGTATTATTTAGATGGGCGTGGCCATGGTGGAGGGGTGGGGCGGTAGATGTAGGGGTGTGTGTTGGTGGGGGTGGGGGTCAGGGACGTTGGGGGAGGGGTGGGTGGCTGGGGGTCAGGGGTGGGGGAGGGGTGGGAGGGGTCAGGCCACCCTCGCCTCATTTTGAAAGGGCTCTCACGGCTTAGCTTCTAGTCATGTGACCTCTGTGTCATAACAGGACAATGGCGGCCATCTTGGACGGCGTCATCAGTCAAAACAAGGGCGGCACCAACCGCCGACTGACTGGACCCGCGAAAATTATGAAAATTTACGAAAATTACAAAAGTTAGCGAAAATACAAGGAACCTGGGATAGCATGACCGTAGCGCCACATACGTCATATATGCGTTACCATGGAGATGGGATTGTTGGGAGGTATATGTAGGGATGTTTCTCGGATAGGAAGTCTTGTTTCAGGAGAAGAGTTGCCTTATATTAGGTGTTATTGGTTTATTATTGTTTTATTATTGGTTTATTTTTGCGCTTTCTGGTTGGTTATTTCGGTGTGAATGGTTTGTGCATTTGTTAGAGCAAGAGTGTAATCTCTAATCGAATACATGGAAGTGGGCAGGAAGGAGGGGTGATGGGGGGGAAGAGGGGGGAAGGGGAGGGGGAGGGGAAGGGAAGGGGAGGGGAAGGGGAGGGGAAGGGGAGGGGAGGGGAGGGGTAAGGGAAGGGGAAGGGAAGGGGAAGGAGGGAGGGGAAGAGGAGGGGAAGGGGAAGGGGAATGGAAAGGGGAAGGAGGGGAAGAGGAGGGGAAGGGGAAGTGGAAGGGGAAGGGGAAGGGGAAGGGGAAGGGGAAGGGGAAGAGGAGGGGAAGGGGAAGGGAAAGGAGGGGGAAGCGGAAGGGGAAGGAAAAGGGGAAGGGGAAAGAGGAATGGAAGGGGGAGGGGAACGGGAGGGGATTGGTTGGTTGGTTGATTGTTGGAGTTTTATATCCTGGCAACATCTAAGGTCATATCAGGATGGCTACCGACTTGTGACAGTGTGCACTCATGGTAACTTCATAGTGCTGCCCATTGGGAAACCAGGCCGCTGGCAGCATGACTTTGTATCCCACTCAGTCACATTATCCTGACACTGAACTAACCAGTTCTTGCCCTATCCTATTAATGCTGAGTGCCTGGCTCGGAAGCGACACATATCAATTTTAAAGTCATTGATTTGACTGGACCGGGAACAGAACTCCCAACCTTCCCGCGCTCTACCGATTAGGCCACTGCGCCCGGTGGTGATGGTGGAAGGTGGGGGGAAGGGGTGGAGAAGGGGATAAGAAAGGGGGAGGGGAAGGGGAAGGGGAAGGGAGAGGGAAGAGGGAGGGTGGAGAGAAGGGAAATGGGAAGAGAGGAAGAAAGGAAGAAATGGGAGGAGATGAGAAGGGAGGTGAAGGGCAAGAGGCACACCGGAGCGGAAGGCATTTGGTGATAGAGTGGGTTGGATGAAGGGAAAAAGGGGAGGGCGGAGGGAGAGGGGAGACGGGGGAGGGGGGGGGGGAATACGAAGGGAGGGGTGGGAAAGAAACTGGAGGAGAGGTGGGGGATATGGTGGGAAGGGAGTGGAAGGGGAAAGGGCAGAGGGCGGGGCGAAAGTGGAGGGGTGATGGAAGGAGGGGCGATGGGGGAGAGAGAAGGAGAGAGGCAGAGGAAAGGGGGGGGTGGGGATACAGAGGGGGGGGGGAGTGTGGGACGGGGGGTGAGAGAGGAGGGGGCAAGGGGCTGACTGAAAGTGGAAGGGGTGGTGGAAAGGAGGGGCGATGGGAGTGAGAGAGAGGACGGAGGAGAAGGTGCTCCGGTAGCAGGAGGTGGGGGGTGGCTACAGAGGTGGGGAAGTGGAAGGTGGAGAGGGGGGAGAGAGGGGGGGCAGGGCAGGGAAAGAGAGGGGAGGCAGGGGCAGGGAAGAGGGAAGTGGACAGGGAAAAGGTTGGACCGGACATGGGGAATGTGGGATGGAGCAGTGCGGTGGGAGAGGAAGGAGGGGTAGGGGGGGCGGGGGGTAGTGAGCGGGGAGGAGAGAGAGGAGAGGAAAGGGAGAGGTGGGAGGAGTGCGGGGGAGTGGGGAATGGGTAAGGTGAGATTATAGCGGAGGGGAAAGGGAGAGGTGGGAGGGGACTGGGTGGGGCAGAGTGGGCGGTTGTGAGGGGGGGGGGGGCGGGGGTGAGGGGCGGTCGAAGCGTCATCATGCTTCTAATCACAATACTGATAATCCGCTCATCTCACAGGGAACGCCTTTGATATTGAAGTACTGTGTGTGTGTGTGGGGGGGGGGGGTCAGGGAGGGAGTGTGGAGAGTGTGGGTGAGTGAGTGTATGGGTGTGGAGTGGAGGTGAGAGAAGGTGTATGGGGAGTTTGTGTGGGTGTGTGGGCGGGAGTGAGGCAGGGATGTGGGGAGTGTTTGTGAGTGTATGGGTGTCGATGTGGAGGTGTGGAGAGTGTGTGTAGGGGTGAGGCAGGGGTGTGTATGAGTGGGTGGGTGTGGGGGTGAGGCAGGGATGTGGGGAGTGTGTGTGAGTGAATGTATGGGTGTGAGGGTGGAGGTGAGAGAGGGTGTGTGGGGAGTGTATGTGTGTGGGTGTATGTGGGGGTGAGGCAGGGTTTCTGGAGAGTGTATTTCTGGGTGTGGATGTGTGCGCGTGAGGCAGGGTGTGTGAGTGAGTGTATGTGTGTGTGGGGGGGGGGGGTGAGGTGTGGTGTGTGGGGAGTATCTGTTGGGGTGTATATGTGTTGGGAGGTTAGGCAGGGGTGGTCAATAGTGGGTTTGTGGGGTGTATGTGTGTGTGGTGGAGGTGAAGCAGGGTGTGGTGTCTGTCGGTGGGTATATAGGTGCGTTTACACGGACGAGTTAAAACGCCCTAGGTAGAACCACTTGCCTAGATCGGTTTACATTTGCCTGTGTAAACGCGCCGCTGAGGTGTTTTAGGGCTGAAACGTTTCAGCTGAAACGTTTCACGTAAACCACCTCGGGAGGTGGTTTACAGGAAACGTTTCAGCTGGTTCCCGGGAGGCGATAGTGTACAATAGCGGTGCTCGCCGGCTACAGGCTCAGCTGTAACTATACACTGGTGCCCGGCAGTGTTAGGGACTGATTAGGCCGAAATCTATTGAATGCGATCATATTTAACAGAATCACATACTCTAATAATGAAATTTAATTAAATTAACCCTAAATTCCAAGCGATATTAACGTAGCCCCTACATCGGCGTCGTTATTCATATTGTGAATCGACGAATGTAAACTAAACAAATAGCAGTGCTCGCCAGCTACAGACTCACCACTAAGGCTGGTTCCCGGCAGCCGAAACACTTTCAAATTTGGTCCGTGTAAGCACGCCACTAAAACACCTTAGGTAAAACGCTTTGCCTAGATCGTTTTACTTTTTGCGCGTGTAAACGCAGCTTAAGTGTGAGTGGTGGCTAGGCAAAGTGTGTGGGGAGTGTGTGGGGGTGTATGTGTGTTGGGAGGTGAGGCAGGAGGTGTGGGAATGTGTGTGTGGGTGTATGTGTGGTGGTGGTCATACAGTTGGTGTGTGGTGTGTGTATGTGGGTGTATTTGGTTGGTTGTTGGAGATTTACGTCCTGGCAACATCTAAGGTAATATCAGGACGGGGGTGTATGTGTGTGAGTGGTGGTCAGACAGGGTATGTTGGGAACGTATGTGTGTGTGAGTGGTGGTCAGGCAGTGGTTGCATGCTGTGTGTCGGTGAGTGTATGTGTGTGAGTGGTGGTCAGGCAGTGGTTGCATGCTGTGTGTCTGTGAGTGTATGTGTGAGTGGTGGTCAGGCAGTGGTTGTAAGGTGTGTGTATGTGACTGTATGTGTGTGAGTGGTGGTCAGGCAGTGGTTGTATGGTGTGTGTCTGTGAGTGTATGTGTGTGAGTGGTGGTCAGGCAGTGGTTGCATGATGTGTGTCTGTGAGTGTATGTGTGTGAGTGGTGGTCAGGCAGTGGTTGTATGCTGTGTGTCTGTGAGTGTATGTGTGTGAGTGGTGGTCAGGCAGTGGTTGTATGCTGTGTGTCTGTGAGTGTATGTGTGTGAGTGGTGGTCAGGCAGTGGTTGTATGCTGTGTGTCTGTGAGTGTATGTGTGTGAGTGGTGGTCAGGCAGTGGTTGTAAGGTGTGTGTCTGTGACTGTATGTGTGTGGTGTGGTCAGGCAGTGGTTGTATGCTGTGTGTCTGTGAGTGTATGTGTGTGAGTGGTGGTCAGGCAGTGGTTGTATGCTGTGTGTCTGTGAGTGTATGTATGTGAGTGGTGGTCAGGCAGTGGTTGTAAGGTGTGTGTCTGTGACTGTATGTGTGTGAGTGGTGGTCAGGCAGTGGTTGCATGCTGTGTGTCTGTGAGTGTATGTGTGTGAGTGGTGGTCAGGCAGTGGTTGTATGCTGTGTGTCTGTGAGTGTATGTATGTGAGTGGTGGTCAGGCAGTGGTTGTAAGGTGTGTGTCTGTGACTGTATGTATGTGAGTGGTGGTCAGGCAGTGGTTGCATGCTGTGTGTCTGTGACTGTATGTGTGTGAGTGGTGGTCAGGCAGGGTGAGTGGGTGGAGGTGAGAGGGTGGAGAGGTGAGGCAGCGTGTTTGGGGAGTGTGTGTGGAGTGTACGTATGTGTGGGGATTGTAGTGAGGTTGGGTGTGTGTGTATGGGGGGGAGGGGTGTCTGTGTATATTTCTATATTAGCTTTGACTACAGCTAACAAGAAGACAAGACAAGCTGGGCTTAGATGAGTTAATACTCAATGTTGCACTGCTAGTGCTACTGGAACAGGCAGTATATTGACAGTACTTAGCGGAATGAGCGAGAGGTGGCGCCACCAGTCTCCTCGAGGGAGAGCTGGAGGAGCTTCATACAGAGTCCATGCTGATTGGTAAATAGCGAGAGAACCTTCCGATTATTTATATTTGAATAATCCTTATACATCACACATATGAAGTGGTATCAAAGGTGAGCAATTGTTCGGGGTTGCGGGATCTATTCCTGCAGATGTCGTGTTTGCGAGACTGGTGCTGGAAAATGGCCAGGTTGCTGGACATCATGTCTGCATTCCCACACATAACCGAGAGTGATGGTTTAGTTCTCCACCAGGCCACTGGAGGTCACTCCGCAAGTATACATCCAAGAGCTCCAGGGAGCCGAACTCTATTCTCAACGTTGCTTGTTCCTTCTCACCGGAGACGGAGCCTTACAGAGCGTACTTGGTAATGAGCAGCATTTCGGTTGTTCATTTCCATGTAGACCTGTAATGATAAACTCTACCAGAGCGCTGAGCTGTGTATCGTGTTTCGAACATGATGAAGCTGAAAATATATTGGACATGCAAGACATGTGCATACTCTTTACCCCGTTACTCGACTCTTTCTGTGGGTGCAAGATGTTTAAATCTATAATATATATATATACATATATATAAGTTATATAAGGGCAACTTATGTGAATAATAATGACTAAGTTCACCACTAGACGGCGTTCCCACCATTCGCTCACATTCCATTCTTCACATCAGTGTGTTGATTCATGCAAACAGAATGTAGAAACAAGACTGCCAATTTTAAGCACACATGCCTTGACGTTCTTTTTGTGAATCACATTACCGTAGGGGGAGGGTGGTTGGCAGGGTGAGAGGGTGGGTGGGTGGGTGGTGTTGCTGCAATCATATGCTGCACCACACGCAGAACGGCACAAAAACCCACATTCCTGCCATTCCAGTGCTGGACGTCCTAACTATTTCACCACCTAGGCTCCTTGATCCAACAAACCAAACGTATTTATCTTTCTAGGTTGAATTTTGCTGAGTGAGATCAGTATACTGTAAAACCTCTCTAACCGACCACTGCCACAGGTCGACCACTCCCTTATATCAATCGCTTTATTTGGGCCAAAAACAATCCCCCATACAATCCGGTTGTGATGATAAAAGAAACTCCATAAACCGACCACCTCCCTAAATGGACCATTTAATGTCAGTCCCATGGCAGGTCGATTTAGAGATGTTTGACATTCAGATGTGTAGATATGTTCTACTCCCACTTTAGGCATAATGTTTCCATCCATAGAAATACCTTTTGTTACATCGGTGCCATTACCCGGAGTGTGTGCATGCTATCATCATCATCATGAAAGCTGCCTGCAAAAGTGTTGAAGTGCTGCTGGCTTTTGCAAGTTACCAGCGGCACTCTCTTTGGGAGAAAATAGAGGTTTCACAACGGCAAGAACATGTCCAGACAGGCGCAAAAGTATTTGTCCCTGCAGTGGCTGGTCGGGAGATGTTGGGAGTTCCATATATCAACCGCCCTTAATGCTGCCACAGTGACATGGTTTTCTGTTCAGCGTTGGCTCCCTTAGCCTTCGGTTCTGTCAAGAACGTGTACCACAAGGCAGTGTTTTACAAATCTGCAGGGCAGGGGTGTTAAACTCCCTGAGGTATTGCAATCCCTGCAATACCTGCATACCTCAGCCTGCTATGCACTGCATAGTATTGAACCCCCCCTGTGTATGTACAACATAAATGCAGTACCTGGATATTTACAATTATACGCATGAGCTTCAGAGACGAGTGTACTGAGGTGCGTTGACCTCCCCATGGGAAATACCACAAACACAGGTAGGCTTGGGTTTGTTGAGGGAATATCGGAGAGCCTAGATTGTCTAATGGTTATTCCGCCAGCCCCGACATGGTGGGAGAAGGAGGTGTAGGTTCGAATCCCGCTCTTGGCAAAAACACCCCCTCGCGATAAAACTATACACTCCTTAAAAGACACAAGGCATTTTTTGGGGGTTAAAGTTGCATAGTCCGATGGTTTTGAGTTTCAGTCATTTGTCTGAGATAAATATATTAGATTGGTGTTTATAATCTATCTTACTTTAGTTTCAAGCAACTTTTGTTTTAAATAGCTAACTTTGGAGATATTTGAAGTTCAAAAACATGCTAAATTACTTTTCGCAAGCATGCCAAAACTCTGACACCATAGGGTTCAGCAGCAACAGATTTATTTGAATTGACTCGGTATTCCCTTCTACGTGGCAACACATGCTTAATAAGTGCATCAGTATCTAAGGTAAATATGTAGATCAAATAGAAATCATTGTTTTGGGTTTGTAAATTCATCGACTTATGCAGCTTTAATCTAAAGAGAGAGAAAATACTGTAAAACACAAAATGCCTCAAAAAGGGAAGTGCAAAGGTCACACCGAACTAACTCTTGTTGCCGCCGGTAGGTGGCCTGGCCACCTGGATCTCTCCGATAGGATCACGTGACATCTGATAGCAGGGATCCAGCAGGTGAGAGGACGGCGTGGTGCACGGTGGGTGTTAGAGGGGGAGGGGGAGGGAGGAGGAGGGAGGGTGGGTGTCAGAGCAGAGACACCTGGGAGGGGGAGGGAAGGGGGAGGAGGGAGGAGGGAAGGGGAGGTGGGACAGGTGGAGGTGGGGGAGGGGAAGGGGAGGTGGGAAGGGTGGAGGTGGGGGAGCTGAAGCTGAAGGGAGTGGGGAGCGGTGGGGGAGGGGAATGGATAGGGGTGCTCCTCACAGCTGTGGTAACATTACACCAGCCGACTTTCTCAAAATGCATGTTCAACACTGGCTCCCATCTCCCAACCTCTCTCTCATTGTTTCTTCTTTTGTCCTTTCTTTCTACCCCCGCCCCCACCCCGTATTTTTTTTGTATTTTGTAGGGGGAGGGCAGGACAAGTGTCTTAGCCTTAGACAATCTAGGTTTTGTTTCTTCCTAAATCCCCCTCTTTCCCCCCTTTTTTACCCCCACCTTTCTTTCTTGATTTTGTAGGGGGAAGGCGAGGGCTGGCATCTTAGCCCTTAGACCATCTAGGTTCCCCGATGCAATCACCTTACATATATATTTCACTGTAGACCGTGTATGTTAAACTCACTTCTATTTTCACCTCCTGATGAGCAATCTCAATAAGGTTCATGCCATTCAGTTGTTCCTGATAACCACCATTACTTGCATCTTGAAAAAGTAAGGTTTGTTTTATTTAACGGCGCCTCTAGAACGCATTGCTTTTTATCAGCAGCTATTGGACATCAATCATATGGTCATTCTGACATATTTCTTTGGAGGAAACCCGCTGCCGCCACAAAGGCTACTCTTTCGGATAAGCAGCAAGGGGTCGTTTATATGCATTTTCCCACAGACAGGATAGCGCATAGCACAGCCTTTGATGAACCAGTTGTGGACCACTGGTTGGAATGGAAAATAGCCCAAACTGCAAATGTGTCCACTGAGCAGGATCGATAGGATGACTCACACCTTCACAGGTGGAAACTCTACCACCTGAGCTACGTCCCGCTCCCCTTCCATCTCAAAGTAACTTTGGTAATAAATGGATAACTTTGGTAATAAATGGATAACTTTGGTAATAAATGGATAACTTTGGTAATAAATGGGTAACTTTGGTAATAAATGGGTAACTTTGGTAATAAATGGGTAACTTTGGTAATAAATGGGTAACTTTGGTAATAAATGGGTAACTTTGGTAATAAATGGGTACTTTGGTAATAAATGGGTAACTTTGGTAATAAATGGGTAACTTTGGTAATAAATGGGTAACTTTGGTAATAAATGGATAACTTTGGTAATAAATGGGTAACTTTGGTAATAAATGGATAACTTTGGTAATAAATGGATAACTTTGGTAATAAATGGATAACTTTGGTAATAAATGGATAACTTTGGTAATAAATGGATAACTTTGGTAATAAATGGATAACTTTGGTAATAAATGGATAACTTTGGTAATAAATGGATAACTTTGGTAATAAATGGATAACTTTGGTAATAAATGGATAACTTTGGTAATAAATGGATAACTTTGGTAATAAATGGATAACTTTGGTAATAAATGGGTAACTTTGGTAATAAATGGATAACTTTGGTAATAAATGGGTAACTTTGGTAATAAATGGGTAACTTTGGTAATAAATGGGTAACTTTGGTAATAAATGGGTAACTTTGGTAATAAATGGGTAACTTTGGTAATAAATGGGTAACTTTGGTAATAAATGGGTAACTTTGGTAATAAATGGGTAACTTTGGTAATAAATGGGCAACTTTGGTAATAAATGGGTAACTTTGGTAATACATGGATAACTTTGGTAATAAATGGATAACTTTGGTAATAAATGGGTAACTTTGGTAATAAATGGATAAGTTTGGTAATAAATGGATAACTTTGGTAATAAATGGGTAACTTTGGTAATAAATGGATAAGTTTGGTAATAAATGGATATCTTTGGTAATAAATGGATAACTTTGGTAATAAATAGATAACTTTGGTAATAAATGGATAACTTTGGTAATAAATAGATAACTTTGGTAATAAATGGATAACTTTGGTAATGAATGGATAACTTTGGTAATAAATGGATAACTTTGGTAAAACATGGATAACTTTGGTAATAAATGGATAACTTTGGTAATAAATGGATAACTTTGGTAATAAATGGGTAACTTTGGTAATAAATGGGTAACTTTGGTAATAAATGGGCAACTTTGGTAATAAATGGGTAACTTTGGTAATAAATGGGTAACTTTGGTAATAAATGGGTAACTTTGGTGATAAATGGGCAACTTTGGTAATAAATGGGTAACTTTGGTAATAAATGGATAACTTTGGTAATAAATGGATAACTTTGGTAATAAATGGGTAACTTTGGTAATAAATGGGCAACTTTGGTAATAAATGGGTAACTTTGGTAATAAATGGGCAAACTTTGGTAATACTATGGGTAACTTTGGAAAATAAATGGGTACTTGGTAATAAATGGGTAACTTTGGTATAAAGGGCAACTTTGGTAATAAAAAATGGGTAACTTTGGTAATAAATGGATAACTTTGGTAATAAATGGATAACTTTGGTAATAAATGGGTAACTTTGGTAATAAATGGGCAACTTTGGTAATGTGTATTATAATAGCAATTATAATAATATAAATAACGGAGCCACATACAGGTTGTATTGTATTTATTACTGTCCGCACTTGCTATTTACTGAATTGGAGTCGCGCGCCAACCTCCCTTGGCACGCGCGCCTATGGGGCGCCACCTGTATTGCGCCATATTGGATTCACTGCCCACTGAATTTCAATTGGAGCAGACGTGTGTGTCGAGAGCTCAGTATGTATTGCGATTTGTGTGGTGCGTCGCACAAGACAGACAAATGCAAGAAGAAAGGCCGTAAAGGAAAGAAGTTGGTATCGACTAGAGTTACACGTGCTTCGTCTCGTCAGACAGGTGATAGTTTGAAAGACTCGAGGGAGAGTTCACCTGAAATTCTAAAGAGAATGTCGTCACTAACGCTCGACGAACAGGAAACTGCACTTTTGAGAGAGATAAAAGACATGGAATTGGAGGACCGAGTGCTACAGTTGCAAGAGAAGCGGACAATCATGAGAAGGAGACGACTGGAGCGACAGCAAACAAGCGAGGACGAGTTGGGGAAAGACACGACGACTGCGGCGGTGACCTCGACAGAGCGAGCGGGGGCAGCCATGACAGACGAATGGCCGCCGGCATCGACAGCCGGTGCATGTGCGGAGACGGCAGTGAGCCGTAAGGACGAGCATTCAAGCTACGGTGTGTCGAAGCCTCGACACAGGTCGCGAACAAGACGGCGACGAACGCCGTCTGATTCGCGGAGTCGAAGCAGCAGTAGTAGTCGACGACTTCGAAGTAAGTGGAGTATCAGAAGATTTGCTGTATTAGGAAAAGAAGTAAGAAAGCTAAATTGCTATGAACTGCTCACAGCCTCAATTAGGTGGTGTCTTGATATACATAGCTTGACTGTTGCAGACTATCGTTCATTTCTTGAACATGTATGTTTTATGGCGTCGAGGGCTCGACAAAATGATTTCATGGATTCGACACATGTTGAGTACGACAAGGACGTTCGTAAGCTAGCAGAAACGCAAGGTTTTGCAGCGTTCGGTAGCAGTAATACGGGTTTGGGCATGTACCACTATGGCATGCACAACATGCGGTCGAAAAAGCAGTCGAGTAATGTGCGTAAAACAACAGCTTATACGAAGGAAGGTAAAACTGGATGTTTCAAGTGGAACAAAGAGGGTGGCTGCAGTAGAAGTGATGACAATTGTAATTATGGTCACTGGTGCATGAAATGCGGCAGTAAAAGCCATAAAAAGATTAATTGTACTAAAGACTGACGCGTTAGCTCAAATTTCAGGCTTGATAATGTGGAGGGAAGTAAGTCTGTATTACATGACAAATTCACTACAGACAGTAATAATATTGCTTTGTCTAATATTAACCCCGTGTTAGGTTTGGAAGGTGCAGCAAATTGTAATGCACCGGTGCCATGTATAAACGACAATGTTATAAAACATAGTATACACTTGGAGCAGCATAATGTTAGCAGTGAATTGCATGCTAAGCATGAAGTTAATTACTTGCGGCCAATTGCTAGGGGGGTTACATGTGCGGTGTCCGCGAAGGAAATAGTGGGCGTTCCTGACCAGGTTCGAAATACGCTGAGCATGCAATTAACTAATTATACTCAAGTAGAGCCAAAGGGTGTGAGCCAAGTTAACTATAATACCCCCAATGTCGTAATGAATGAAGTTGCAGGTGCTAGTGATACCCAGACAGTAGGTCAAAACATAATGAATAGGCAAATGAATGAAAATTATGCTATTAAATCTGAGGTATCACAAATAAATAGTCAAGTCAGCAGAATATGGCAATGTTGGATTAATCATAGCAGTAGCAATGAAAATGACATGTTATATGTTAAGACATTAATGGACGAATACAATTGTTGGGATTTTTTTATTAAGGAATTTCCCCACAGTAAACCATTTGTAATTCGGGTTAATGGTGACTGTATAAACGGTAGATGCAAATGTAGGCATTATATAGCAGGCAATCAGATGCAGCTTAAACCTTGTCGGTTCATTTGTGAGATGTTTATAAGAGGTGATACCGATCCTGATTGGGTCTATATTTTGTGGGGGGTAGTTTTTGGATTCCACGTTACCAATATCGACTGTACAGTGGAATATGAACCTGCATTTAAAAAGATCGGTAACACGCTTTATAGAGATATTATTACACAGAAGTTATTGTTGGAGTTGAATCAACATATGATTACTTTAACAGATGAAACGCCTCAATGCGTTCACAACATTTTTTGTATCCCTATGGAAGGGGGTGGGCGAGGAATAGTGGACTGCAGCAGGCCAAAAGATAAATCTATTAATAATTGCACGGAAAAGGTAGCTTTGAAGTTCAGTTATAAGAGCCTAGATGATGTCGTTGATATCATGGAGCAGGGGGACTATTTGGCTACTGTAGACTTAAAAGATGCATATCGTGCTATTCCAATTCACCCGGTAGATAGACCTAGGCAAGGGTTAATTTGGGATTTTGGAGATGGAAAGGGTCCCGTATACCTTTTGAACAATAGACTTTGTATGGGATTGTCCTCAAGTCCATTTGTTTTTTCGAAAGTTTCGGATTTTATAGTGAGATGTGTAGTGAGAGAGGGAGTGAGTCGTATAGTAAATTATCTAGATGATTTTTGTGTCATCGGTTCGACTTACAATGATGCTATAATTTGTCAAAATAAATTAATTAGTCTTCTTAGAAGGCTAGGCTTCTATATAAGTTATAAGAAGTTGATTAGTCCCAATACTAAAATTAGATTTTTGGGAATATTAGTGGATTCAGTAAAGCTGGAGTTGACGCTTCCAAAAGATAAGTTAGATAAGTTAGGTAGAACTTTGGAGTCCTTCAGAGGGAAAAAGAAAGAAACGAGGAAAAAGTTGGAAAGACTAGCGGGATTGTTAGCCCACTGCGCCAAGGTAGTGCGTGGTGGGCGAATTTTTTCTCGTCGAGTATACGATTTAATAAATACAGTAGCTCGTCCATACTATAAAGTTAGGTTAAATTCCGCATTCAGAGAGGACATAGACTGGTGGAGTCGATTTGCCAAGGAGTTTAATGGTAAGGCTTTAATGTTGGGAAAGTTTTCAACAGTAAAGTCAGTTTATAGTGATGCGAGTAAATGGGGATATGGGGCTATGCACAATATTGACTGGTTAGTAGGATGTTATGACAGGCAAGTAGATAAGCAATTGCAGAAGATAGTTGGTCACCACTATGACAAGCCTGAGACCAAGGTGTTGGACGCCCATATTAATGTGCAAGAGATGTGGGCGGTATATGCGGCGGTGGAGAGATGGGCACCTGGATGGCAGGGTGATTCCATTGTTATGGTGACGGATAGTGCCACAGTGGAGTCGGCAGTAGCCACAGGAAGGTCGAAATGCAAGTTAATAATGCATTACATAAGAAGACTATTTTGGTTATCCATAAAATATAACTTTGTATTTACCGCAGTACACATTACAAGTGAGTCGAATGTTATAACGGATGCGTTGAGTAGATTGAATGATGGTTATATGCAAGATGTCATATATAAAGCAGATTGTAATAGATGTTTATGCTGTATTAGTCTATTTGAACGGCCATTTTCTTTGCAGGGGTCGATAGACTTAAAGATGAGCAGAAGGAATACCAGCTAAAATCCTACGCTCCTAACTCTGTGACGGCTAGGGAGGTACAGGTGAATAAATATCTGAATTTTGTAGAGGAGTTTTCGGGAACGCACGCTCCCATCCCATGCAATTCGTCACAGGTGGCATTATATGCGACCTGGCTGGCTAGGACGTTGAAGTATTCCTCGATTATTAATTATCTAAGTGGCCTTAATTATTTTCTTAAGAGGAATGGGGCAGTACCCATTGATTATTCAGACTTTGTGATTTCTTCTACATTGCGAGGAATTCGGAGGGAGCTGGGTGATGCACCTAAGCAGGCCATTCCGTTATTGCCAAATATGTTAAGATGTATTTTTTCTCAATTATCGACTAGTTCGGGTCATATTGCTTGGCGGGCGGCCGTTCTTTGTAGCTTCAGGGGATTGCTGAGGAAGTCGAATGTAACTTTTTCAAGAGCCATGCTCCGTAGGAAGGACTTTAAGATCTACCCATGGGGGATGATTTTGAAAGTTTGTAAGTCAAAAACAATTCAGTTTTTGGAAAGATCATTAATCATTCCTATAGCTCGGTGTGTAGATTTGGAGTTATGTGCAGTCCATTGGACTGAAAGGCATTTTGAGGATAGGCCGGCCGCGGGGGATGATTGGGCTTTTTTGTTGCCAGATGGGAAGGGAGGTAATTTCCCCCTATCCTATGGGGTTTACCAGTCGACACTAAAAATATTTGGAGGTCGAGTTGGGTTAGATGTTCAATTATTGTCATCTCACTCTTTACGAAGAGGTGGATGCACGTATTTATCAATGTGTGGGGCCTCGTTGGAAGAGATACGTACAAGAGGAGACTGGAGTAGCAATGCGATTTTTGAGTATTTGAAAACTCCTCTGACTGCAAGGATAATGAATGACATGAGGGTGGCAGCAAGGTTAGCTGGTGAAGTTAATTGAGTTGGGTTGGGGACCTGAAGGTTTTGGGCATATTTATCAGTCCTGCCAGAGACTAATAAAAATAGTACTCAGCCCAACTCATGATTTGTTACCTTCTGTCGCAGTGACCTTTATGTGTATTATAATAGCAATTATAATAATATAAATAACGGAGCCACATACAGGTTGTATTGTATTTATTACTGTCCGCATTTGCTATTTTTTTTTTTTTTTTTTTTATTTTTTTTTTTTTTTATTGAGGCTGTATTTATACTGTCCATAGCATATAAGCCCGGGTACCCAGGCTTGTTTTCAATGCTGGCCAGTTGTAGTGTTGGTGTTATCTTACCACACAGTGGCTGCCGATAAGGTATTTGATTGCCTGCATTTCAGTAGCAGATAGATAATTGGTTGGTATGGTTAGTACTTAGGACTCTTGTTAATTTTTTTGGATTTTCTTGGCATATATGTGCTATATTTTTTCTACTCTTATTTCTAGACTAGCCTACTCCTATTTACATATCATAGGCTTATACGTAGCTGTGAGGTGTGTTATCTGGGTGCTTTTGGTATGGTTACCTTCCATTGGGCGTCTCGCTGGTGGGCCGTGACATATCACCTGCCCCTTTGCGGTGCAGCTTAGTTGGGGGTTCCTAGCCTTATTTTGCACAGATATTTTTTGTATGTTTTTAGGTCAGGAATTTGTCGTTCCTTTACTGTTTGGGCATTCCACACCTTGGCAGCCATATTCTAGCGTTGACTTCTCTCATGAGCTTTTATTTGGCTTTGGTCTGCTTTACAGTGGCGCATTAATTTGCTCTAGTTGCCTTTGTGGTTTTGTTAGGAGTTTACTTGTCTTGACTATAGCTGTATGCTAATGTTTTCAGATGAATTATTCTCCTATTTTCTAGCAATTTTACTTTGGTTCTTTTGTGTATGTCATAGGGGGGGTGCAGCTTGTCTACTCTGAGGCAGATTTTCAGGGCTCTGTTCTGTAGTGTTTGCAGTTTTTTTAGAAGTTCTTTCTTTGCACCCATGTAGTTTACATCTCCATAGTCAAAATAGGGTAGCACCATGCCCTTGAAGATTTTTATTGACATTTCTTGTGTCATGTAGTCTCTTAGCTTTGCAAATAGCCACAGTTTGTGGTTTACCTTTTGGACAATTTTGTTTATACATAGGTTGTAGTTTAGTTGGCTGTCCAACTCAAGGCCTAGGTATTTGTAATGGTCTACATTTTCTAGTGTTTGGCTTCCTAGCTTACAGTGTAGTTTTCTTTCTGGCATTTGTTTATGCGAGAAGAGAACTGTTTTTGACTTGCTTGTGTTGATGGTTATTTTGTTGGACTCACACCACTCATCCAGTTTTAGTAGGAGCTTGTTTAGTTTAGTTATTACCTCCTCTTCTGTGGTGCTGTTTGCATATATGACTGTGTCATCTGCATATAGTTGGAGGCATTCGGTTTGTAACCATTTTTCAAGATCGTTTATGTAGATTATAAAGAGCAGTGGCCCTAGCACTGACCCTTGGGGTACACCACATGTGACAGGTTGGTTGTCTGATAGTGTATTGTTTATTTTTGTTCTCTGTTGCCTGTCTTTCAGGTAGCATTTTATCCAGTCCATAGTGTTGGATTTTATGCCCATGGATTCTAGTTTTTCCAATAGTATGTTATGGTCTACTGTATCGAATGCTTTGCTGAAGTCAATGAAGGCTGCTCCAACTAATTGTTTTTGGTTCATTGACGCCAATATGTCATTTGTTAGGTTAGCTATTGTTTTAGATGTGGAGTGCAGTTTCCTGAAACCTCCTTGTCTTTCGTTTAGTATATTGTTTTTTTCCAGGTGTTCATTTATGTGTCTATGTAACACTTTTTCAATGAGCTTGCCTGGGGTTTGAAGAATCGATATTGGCCTGTAGTTTCCCATGTTTTGTTTGTCTCCACTTTTGTGGATAGGGGTAATGGTTGCCATTTTCCAGGCTGAGATAAAATGCCCCTGTTCAAAGGAGATGTTGAATAGGTCGACTATAGTGGCTGGGATGGCTTGGAGTGCCTCTTTCAGCATTTTGGTTGGTATTTCGTCTATTCCACTTGGTTTATTTGTGTCTATGTCATTTATTAGTTTTTTTACTTCTATTATATCTGTTTTGCAGGTGGGGATTTCATTCTGAACAGTTCCTGATCTATTTTCCCACCTTTTTTTAAATTTTCCTGACAGCGTTTGTCCTATTGTGGCAAAGTGCGTGTTCAGTTTGTTTGCTGCATCTTTGTCTGAGAGTATTGTCCCTTCGTTATCTTGGAAGGTTGTGTGCTCTTCTTTGTTATTTTGGGGGAATAATAGGTCTACATTCTTCCAGAATCTGTTTGTATTGCTTCCCCAGTCTCTGTCCTGCTTTATTATGTATTTCTTTTTTGCTGTTCTCACAGCTTTGAGAGAGTGGTTTCTGGCAATATGGTAGGCCAGTTTGTCTTCTATAGTTTCTGTGAGCTTTGCTTTATTACCCAGTTTACTTTTGGCTATGATGAGCGTTAGCAGGTCATTGTCTACCCAGGGGTCCTGGTTTTTTTGTATTTTTATTTTCTTATTTCTGCGATGATGTTGCCCCAATAGATATTAACATCATCTCTGTTTTGTGTGATGTTGTTTATGTTTTGGTGCAGATGATTTTTTAATGCATCTTCTGAGTAGTTTTTTAGGGACCGGCCCATCTTATACTCATAGTGATTTGTGCTTTTTAGTTTTTTCCTTGTTACATATATTAGCTCATGATCACTTATACCCCAGCTCCTGGTGCCCCATTTAGTCGCGTGGTTTGAGTTGGTTAGTATTAGGTCAATTGTGGTGCTATTTTTACTTAGCCTTGTTTTTTCAGTGATGAGCTGTTGTAAGCCTAAGATTTTGATTGTGGTTTGCAGCATTAGTTTGTTTTTATCATTGCTGTTGTAATTTACATTAAAGTCTCCTAGTATGAAGATTTCTGCCTTTGTCAGTTTTTTTATGGTGTTTATGCTCTTCTCTAGGGCTTCAATGAAGAGTTCAATTTCCCCTGATGGAGGTCTGTAGAGGCTTGCTATGGCTATATTTGCTTGCTTTTCATTTTTTATTAGGCACCATAGTAGTTCTATGTGTTCATTTGATAAGTTAGCCGTTATTAGTGCTTCAGGATCTAGAATTTTGGTGTCTTTACTGAATTGGAGTCGCGCGCCAACCTCCCTTGGCACGCGCGCCTATGGGGCGCCACCTGTATTGCGCCATATTTGATTCACTTTCCACTGAATTTCAATTTTGTTGGTGGGCATATTTATCAGTCCTGCCAGAGACTAATAAAATAGTACTCAGCCCAACTCATGATTTGTTACCTTTGTCGCAGTGACCTTTATAAATGGGTAACTTTGGTAATAAATGGGTAACTTTGGTAATAAATGGGTAACTTTGGTAATAAATGGGTAACTTTGGTAATAAATGGGTAACTTTGGTAATAAATGGATAACTTTGGTAATAAATGGGTAACTTTGGTAATAAATGGGCAACTTTGGTAATAAATGGGTAACTTTGGTAATAAATGGATAACTTTGGTAAAACATGGATAACTTTGGTAATAAATGGATAACTTTGGTAATAAATGGATAACTTTGGTAATAAATGGGTAACTTTGGTAATAAATGGATAACTTTGGTAATAAATGGGTAATTTTGGTAATAAATGGGTAACTTTGGTAATAAATGGGTAACTTTGGTAATAAATGGATAACTTTGGTAATAAATGGGTAACTTTGGTAATAAATGGGTAACTTTGGTAATACATAGATAACTTTGGTAATAAATGGACAACTTTGGAGAGACTTGAAGTGCAAACATACAGATTACATTTTGATATGCGCGCATATGAATTCTGACAAGAGAATCTTCAATAGTAACAGGTTACATACACATGACTTAGTATTCCCTTCCTTGGAGGATCAAATGCTTAAAGTTGCATCGTCCAATGATGTTGAGTTTATCTCATTTTCTGAGATAAATATATTAGACTGATTGTTATAATCTACCT